>JAOWBL010000922.1:0-16394 GCA_028564865.1 Zenarchopterus dispar | reverse complement strand
CACAAACACACACACACACACACACACACACACACACACACACACACACACACACACACACACACACACACACACAAGCTCTGTCCTGTAGGAAACACCACTTGGTCCCTGAGCTGGCTTCTCCATTATTTTTAAATTTAATTTCTCCTTTGGTTGTCTTCTATCTCAGGTGGTTTCCCAGGTAATGCAGGGTCAAACACATCTGACAGCTATAGTTGTAGTAATCACGCTGCACTTGTTCTACAGATTGTGAAAATATACGAATGTCCCAAAATAAACTCAAGCACTCCTATCGGTTCTCCCAAAAGAGGCTGGTGAACATGCTCATGGGTTATGGCAATGAAACCAAGAAAGAAGTGTGCATTGAAACACACTTCTCAGACAGAAAAGTCTGCATCAGCCCCACAGACTCTGGCAGAAAATGGAATTTGCATCATGTTGATATATTAGAGACCACTGCGGAAATGCAAAGCCAGATTATATATATATATATATATATATATATATATATATATATATATATATATATGAAAAACTCCTAGCTGAAAAACAAATCTCAGTTTAGTACTGGAAGTAAAAACCTAAAAGCTCAGAAGTTGACACAGTAATAATCCACCCTTTTGAGCTATCAGTTGTTTATCAAAAGATCTTAGTAGCAGGACCATGAAACAAAACTTATAGGAATAAACATTCAGATTAAGCCATATCCATTCCCACTTGAAGGAAATGTTAATTCACATTTCATTAATTTCAACATAAAAATAACTTCATGCAAATTAAATGATAAGTGACAAAAATAATGCTGAGATATAACAACCAACTTATAATGGTTACAAAATAAAACTTAAAAATCTATAGCACTGTTTGTATAACCAAGTGACAACGAGAAGTTAAAACAGTGATTTCATTGATAACCATTTAATTGAATTAACACTTTTTTTATTACCTCTGATTGTGAAAATCACACACGCTCATGTTGTTTTTAATCATCCTGAAAGGAAAATGATAATGAATAATAATGAAAACATTTTCAATTCAGTTTTGGTCCAATCTTAAACGAGTTCTTCTGTTCTGGGAGAATGTGTGTCTGCGGGAATGTGGCAAGTTTGAGTACTTTCCTATTAGTCTTTATCTGAGTGGGTTGCCATGACAGCATGGTGCTGGCTTTTAGGGATTTCCAGCAACCATTACAGAATAGACTTTTCTTGTCCTTGATGGTGATCACAGGCTGGTTAAGGTAGTCAAAATTAGGCAGAACTTAGAATTTAAAGTTATGTAAAAAAGAGACAGATTTGAGTTTATATTTTCTTTGATCCGTTCCTACAGTTCAGAAGATGAAAATTCCCAGTGGTGTGTAAATGCAGCACAAGATAAAGCAGCAACATTCAGTTAAGGCACCATCCTATTTGTTAGAGGCACCTGACCAGCTGCTTTGCAAAGTATAATGTACAGTAAAAAATGTTATAGATATGTTACTCCTCTCGTTGTTCCCCAAATCATTTGTTACCACCAATGAGATGGATACTTTACAGTTGTTGGAATACCCCACCATGCTCCACAATTTACCTGCTTGTTTACAGATATCATCCTTCTTAATGCATCTGTTAACACACCACTGTGAGTGTGATTAAACTTCGAGGAAAGCTCTTGTCACACTAGATGGAGACTGGGCCAATGTGGAGTCATTTTCTACTATGATAACATATGAGAAGCGTTTGATTGACTGCAGTTCAAACTTAACTCATTAAAAATTGCTCCATAAATGGAATGCCAGTTCTTCAGGGGTTTAACAATAGACGTCAGTACTGAGAAAAATGCAATCCCTCCTCTTAAATAGCAATAGAAGAGATAATGTACAAGAAGTACCTCCTTCAAACACATTGGTGGTTTTTGCACATCCTACTGGAGCATATCTTTATTTTATGTTCAAACAAGTCTTCAAGCATAAAAGAACAAAGTTCACTTGTCGTTTAAATCCAACAAGATCCATATAAGCTTTTCTTTGACAAAGACAATAATGAAAAATTTCTACGTAGTGCTCCAAATGTTGGAGGAAGGAGTGGTGGATGAAGAAAGTTCTAAGGTGTAGAAGAACCTTAGTTTGACACTAGTGCAGTTGTGTTTAGTGGATTAGTGTTAGGAAACTGTTGTGTTAGACTTAGCTCTTTCACAATGTTTCTTATAAAGAAGGATTTGCAGCCACAAGAGCTCTTTCTAAAATGAAACTGCACACTTCAAAAGTTCTGTAAGACTTGAAATCCCTTTGCTACTAAAGAGATGATTGTATAGAACAGACTTTAAAAAGGAATGTGCTTATTACTTTACCAACATTGTCAGACTTTTTTTTTCTTTTGTAATTTAATGGAACATTAGAAGTTGGCAGGCATGAATGTATTTTGGCCAAGGCACAATGAAAGAAAAAAATGAAATATTGGGTTAATTTACTAATATAAAATCACATTTAATTAAATAAACATATAAAGCACCAATTACATGCCTCTGATTTCAAAAGTATTTATAATCAGTGTCAACCCAAACACTGGAATCTACATAGGGATCACATTACAAGCTACCGTTTCTCAGTAGACTGTAATGAATTGTGTCGTATGACAAAGATAATTTATGACCTGTAAGGGTAATTGGTTTCACTAATGACCAGAAAAGAAAAAAAAAACATCACAATCTCAAACAGAGTTTATTAAAGGCCTCTGCAGGAGTAAATAAACAGGAGTGAGGGAGTTTGGAGCTATCAAACTTTGAGGCCCAACGCTTGACTTGACACATTATGCAGTCTCCTACAATGGGATTGGGACTCATTAAGAATATTCTGGTATTCTTCTCAGCTGGGAAACCAAAAGTGAGTAAACATAAGCTTTTATCTGTGGACCCTGGCTAATTAAAAAGATATAAGTACACTTGTGATGGGAAACAGCTAAAAATCAACAGCTTAGCCTGGGAATCGAGCTCATTAAAAACATACCAGCCTTCGAGCGTGTCACTAGAGATCCAAAAATGAGTAAAATATTGCTCATCAGTTACAATTTCCTGGCTCATTTAAGTATATGTAATTTAGTCATGAGGAGACTGGTTTCAATAATATCTTCAACTCTGTTTGAGACCTCTCAGTAGTTTTACAATGTGCAATCAGTTGAGCTCTGAAATAAAAGAATGTTAAGTGTGAAGATCTAAAAATGTAGACTTACTCTATTCTTAATGCAGATATATAATTCCCTTCTACCTCTGTAGAGAAAACTTGTTCACGGTTACCACTGGCTCCGACTCAATTTCGCTAAATGCCAGTCAGATAAATCTCAAAGAGTACGACTTAAAAAGAATATAAATATTCTGATAAATTAAGCAGAAAGTCAAATGGGTATTATGCTGAGCTCTCCTATTAGTGATGATTCAATTATACTTTTGCCTTGCTTCAGTTTGATCTCAATTTAGTGGAAATTCAACATGAATGTTTTTCAACCTTAAAGCGGCCACTGGGATTTTTTTTTTTCTTCCAATAGTCAGTGCAAGTCCAAGAACATGCAGTTCCTTGAGTGACCACTAGAGGGTGGCTCATGGTCAATCCCTTTGATCCCCATGTTAAAGCGCCTTTTCAAATGTATGAAGTAAACCTAAATAAAGTAACACTTTTCTCTGCATAGTCTGGGATTTTTTTTCTTTTCTTCTTGTTCTTTTTTTCCAAGTGAGAACCGCAATGAAACTAAAGGCTACCTGTTATCACTTTAATAAGTGCCCAGCATTTATTGTAAACTTGACAGCTGAGGTGTGAATTAAAAGCTAAATGACCATAAATGCTCTTTTTTAAAGATAATGTAGCTTTTTGTGTTGCTAATTGTACTAACAGACTACTACAACCAACTTGGGGTTGGCCTCGAAGTGTCCAGGGGTTAAGGTTGGTAAAAGCTGCAATCGGTCAGCTCAGTCTGCTTTTTGCCAGGTGCACCTTCTAGCTTTCAGCTGGCCTGTGGTCAGCAGCTGAGCTGGCAGCCACTTTGTCTGCCTGCTACAAATGATCCACCTTCACCCCAAGCTTTGGTCCAACCTCCAGCCAGGTCGAGGCTAGGCTGGCAACAAATGGCTGCAGTAGCTCTGGTGGATTTTGGCTAGAGCTCTGGCAGCCCTCATGTTGGCTCTAGCAGTCCTTGTTTCAGATGTCAGTTTAGTTTGACATCTGAAACAAGAAGACAATTCATCAAATTGAATGTTAGGTAACATTAGTCAACATTATATGATAACATGAGCTTAAATGGTTGGGATTCCTGAACTCTTTTGCATGGCTGCTCATTTGGTGTCCACTGAAAAATTGGCTTCAAAGCCACTGCTCAGAAACCTATAGGTGATGCCACAGAGCGTTTATTCAGTTCTTTCAATACAACCAGTGTTGTGGATGTTAGCAAAGCCTCTATTGTCTTTAATGGGCTGCAGTGGGTAGCAAATGATTAGGTTGGCATCCCTCTGGTTTGCCTCAACAGGGTAACAAGACTGAAGGTCTTCAGCTATTCCAGCAGGTTTGTGAAGCTGCTCTTAGGCACAGTGCTGTGCTAAAGTGCTAGAAACCTTCAGATTCATATCCATTACACAGTTCCATCAGGGAAATGTCTGATCAGTCCCAGATTCAATCTGCAGCATGACAACTGGCCCAAACAAGCAGCCAGAGTCATAAAGATTTGTCTACTGAGATGAGAAATTGTCCTGCAGCAGATGGTGTGGCCCCTGCAGAGTCTTCATCTAAACTTTGTCAAGTCAGTTTGGGTTGCACAAAAAAGCAGAAGAAGCTGAGAAGCTTAGATTCAAAGAAAATTCTGGTAATTTCTGAGAGAAGAAAGCATATTATAGTCTGCCAAGGAGAATCTTTGAAAGCAAGGAAATATTACATCAGAATACTTAAAGTATTTTTAAAATTGCTTTATATAAAATTATCCCCCCAAAAATCTAAAAATGTGGCATTTTTTTCAATTTGACTTAATGTTTTAAAGCTAGAAAAATTAGAGAAAAATAAGAGCTTATGGATTCTGCAGAGATGAGAAACCAAATTGTACAACAACCTCTACTCTAAATAACTGGGAACTCTTCATAAAGTCTAAATAACACCAGAATGCAATGATTTGCAAATCTCACAAATCCCATATTTTATTTACAACAGAAAATGGAAAACCTGTTAAATGATAAAATGAAGAAATCTGCCATCATAATAAAAAAGCTAACTTTGAATTTGTGGCTGTGACATGTCAGAAAGGTGAAAGTAAGACAATGATTACCTCTCTTCTTTTAATAACAGTCTATAGACATTAATGGATGAGACCAGCTGCTGGAGTTTTGCCAGAGGAATGTTGTCCCATTCTTTTCTTATATAGGACTCAAACTGTTTCACAGCTCTGGGTCTTCTTTGTTGGATTTTTTATTGCATTATAAGCCAAATGTTTTTAGTTGGTGACTGCAGGAAGGCTAGTTCAGCACCCAGACTCTTCTGCTGTAAAGTCTTGCATTTCTGATGAATGTAATATGTCCCTTGGCATTGTCTTGCGGAAAGATGTAAGGCCTTCCCAGAAAAAAAAAAACAGTCATCTGGTTTAGACAATATGCTCTAAACCTGTATATATCTTTCATTATGTGTTTTCTTTTCAGGTATGCAAACTAGCCATTCCACAGACACTGATGCACCTCCACACCTTAACAAGATAGATGGTTCCTTCCTACTATGAGGACGCAGCACTCATGGTTTCCAAAAAGCAAGTCGAGTAGTTTCAAGTAGTTTGACCAGAGGACTATCTTCCATTTTGCCTCAGTTCATTTAGGTGAACCTTGACCCAGAGAAAACAGTAACATTTCTGGATCATGTTCCCACATGGCTACTTCTTTGCATGAGCAGTGTTTCCCATCCCAGTTCCTCAGGCCCCACTGCCCTGCCTACTTTAGATGTTGCCCTGCTCAAACACACTTGATTGGATCACTCTCAGATTACCATGAAGATCCACACAAGTCGGTCAACGGCTCACTAATTTGAACCAGGTGTGTCAGAGCAGCGAAACCTGCAGGGCAGTGTATCAGGTCGGGGAACACTCTTTTAAAGATTAACCTGGATTTGTGGACAGCATAGCAAACTTTGTTTTTGACAATTGATTTCTAGAAGTGTACCTGAGCCAATGCAGAGACTTTCATTACAGAATTGTTTGGAATGCTGTGCTATCTGTTATTACAAGGTCACTGACATCCACTATTGATTGTTCAACCTTGACCCATGCACTCAGAGATTTCTCCAGATTCTGTGATAGATATTCAAAGTCTTTGCAACTTTATGCCAATGAACATTATTCTGAATTTCATCATAGCATAAAGACACAGTTTTTCAGAGCTTAATGAACCTCTGAGAGACTCTGCCTCTCTAAAATCCACCCATTTTCTACACCCACTGAATCCAATGAGTGGGTCGCGGGGGTCCTCTCTAAAATTTGCTTAAAGTACAGTGAATGTTTGTTATGTATGAGTTGAAGCAGAATGCTTAATTTATTATTAGTATCAACTGAGAATTAGGTATATGGTGTAAAGAAAATGTGGTTATGACATGGAATTTAAAAAAAAACTATAGTTTGAATGAAGGGTATAACTGAAAGGGAATTTTTCATCACACAGATGAATTATAAGCCTCAAAGCTCAGGACATACTGCTGCTGCTTACTATTTAAGATATGTCCCAGGTTTTTAAAAAATCATCAACAATAACAACATGTGCTGAAGGGAGAAAGACTTGTTTTACCTTCAGTGTCTTGGCCACGACAGGTTGATAGCAGTAGCAGCAGATAAAGGACTCCTGTTCCCATGACACTGATCCATCTCACCAAGCCCCAAGACAGCGGCCCCATTAAGCGCATTCTAACCATCTTCACCACCATGCTTCACCAAGTGTCCAGCTGTGCAGAGAGGAGGAGACAGGAACACATAAATGTAGGTTAGTCTCAGTCATTAGCTCCATTTCCAGCTCGGCGATATACAAAGGATTGGCATGAGCACATCCGGTACCTCAGTTTCACTTGTTCACAAACTGAAGAAACATACTGTACATTACAGTGCAATATGTCTCAGACATTTGCTTTTTAGTCTGCGTCACATGTACTTTGGCTTTTCGTGAGTCTCAGAAGTAAGCACACAAGGTAAGCGGTCATTTTGGGTTCAAAATAAGGCAAAGGAATACACTCCTAGTCAAATACACACAAAAAAAACACACACCAAGATCTACTCCCACACATCAAAATCTAATAAGCACTTCCATTTTTGATGTAGCTGAACTGTGTGCACTCCATCCCTACAGAAGTAAGCTTTGAGTGAAAGAATGTTTTCCATGTTGACAGTTCCCTCCATTACATCCCAGAGGTGAAGTGCCCTCACAATCTAAAGCTTAGATGACATTTAATATTCATTTTGAGGCTACGCTGCAGAAGAACTACACTGCAGCTTAAAATCTTTGATCAATCTTTGTGCCTATGCATCAAAGTAAATTATTGTTTCACAGGGACTGTCAGCAAAATGGAAAATATAAAAACCTGCAGATGATGATAGGGAAGGAAACATTTAGTGCAATGTAAAATGCCAGAGGTGCCAGCAACATCTCAAAAATTGCAGCTGGAAATTTGTCAAATTTAAAATGCTGTTTTGAAGAACAAGAGTGTGAAAAACACATTAAATTGACATGTGTGTTTATGTATGTGTGTATGCGTGGCTTTTCTATATATGTATCTTCAAAACGCATTTCTTTACAGTCTCCCTCTGTGCTTTTGCTTGTAAATTTGCCTTTGATTGTTTTTTTAACTCAAACCTTTTTAAGACCATGAGTTCTCATCTATTCATTTTCATAAAAATCATAATTAAAACTGAATTCAGATGAAACAGGAGAAAACATCCCCTGGTTCTCAGCACAGATTCTAAGCATGTATAAATGTTCTTTTAATTGAGTTGAATATTTTTTTCTAAATATGATTTGTCTGTGGAAAGTAAAAGGATTCAAGACCAACAAACACTCAGTTTTTTTTCTTAAAATAACTTTGTATCTCTAAAAATGTATTAATTAAGTTATATGGTCATTTGTTGGACCTCCACTTGGAACGGTCCGCTATGGTTCCAAGCCCCTTCAGCCACTGCTGAGCTAAGCATCGTCTTTGTCCTTTTCCAGTCCAACCCACTCACACACACACACACACACACACACACACACACACACACACACACACACACACACAGAGTCTATTAGTACATTCAGAAGTGCAACAAAATTTATTCTGGTTAAAATATTAATCAGCATGCTCTGTTAGGTCTTTCTTCGCTGTTAAGAAGTAAAGACGGTTAAGCCCTAAGTAGCAAAAGTGAGGACAGCCACCCATCAGCTATGCCTGCCTGTCAATCAAACTTCATGCTCCTATGATACGTAAATTTTTTGCTTAATATAACTTTACAGATGTGACATATTTTGAACCAGGCAGTAATCATGTTTATTACTTTTTACCTCTGGGGTTAGTAGAGATTGACTTGCTTTTGAAGCCCGCCTCCTACTGGTCAGTTAAGGAACTGCAGCCTTCCTCACTTGCGCTGAACTCAACATTGGAAGTTGGAAAGTTAGTTGGGACTCCAGGGTGACCTTCTGTTTTGTTATCTTCTTTTTTCCTCCCTGCATTTCTGTCTCATTTACCCATTTGACCTGGCCATGCCACCTGTTTGTCCTCAGTCTCTTTGTGTATTTATGGTCCATTTGTTATACCTCACCCTTGCTAGTTTGTTTGATCTGTTTCTTGTAGCTCTTCCTGTGATGCCTTCCCACCTCCCACCCAACACACAGTTGCTCACATGTTTCCTGCCTATTCTCCTCCTCTCTGCTCTAAAGGTTTTTTTGGTTTTGCTGGTCATTCAGCTATAAGCTGTGTCTTTTGCTACTCCTGCCTACTGATCCTCAGTGCTTGTGTCTTCCAACATAAACCAATCTTGACAACAACCCCTAACCCTAGTCACAACTCAAAAACTCCCCTCTTGAGGTATTTTCTTTTCCAAATGAAGATAGATGGAGCTGTAAAGTTCCCATATGCGACTGAATTTGGCACAGATGTCATGTCTTTGAGCTTAGAAATGAGTCCAAAGAACCTGTAAGGACACTTAGGTCAAGTTTTGACACTTTGAGCAATTTGAATTTCAGAGCATGTCTTCTTTTAAAAGAGGACAAAAAAGTGCAATATGCACATGTGTTTCCATCCATCCATTTTCTAAACCTGTTTAATCCTGTACAGGGTCACGGGGGTCTGAAGGAGCCTACCACAGCTCATTACAGGTGAAAGGCAGGCGCATATCTTGGACAGGTCGCCAGTCTATCGCCGGATCATGTTGTGTCTGTTTGATGAAATTTTGTCAACCTGACACACATTCAGTGAATAAACAACTGGATTTTTTTCTCATAAAAAGCTTCCAATTTTTATCCAATTTTGAAGCTTTTTATCCAATTTTAAAAACTAATATCTTTTGAGTTTTTGAAGACTACTTGCTTCTCATGTGGCAGCCTTTCAACATAGAATGTTTCCCTCAAGAGCACATTTATATTTTGAACAAGAGAACTAAAAGAAACGATGAAGTGAGAAACTGTCAGCGGTACAGATTGCTGAAAATAATGTTCATAAAATAACTGCTGCAAAATGTCTTCTCCCACTCACAAATCAGTAACCTTACCAACTCACAATATGTGCAGCTTTCTTTTATTCCTTTCCATATTAGCTCATTACCATTATAATATTCTTTACACAAAAGACTATCATGAGTAACACCTTAACCGAGACTGTACTTAACAAGACTTATTCAGCAAGGACAACATTAACTGCTTCCCTTCATGCAAAATGCGCTGCCTGGTTAATTAGGACTGATTCATGAAGCTCCCATGGCAGGGATTACTGTCACAGAGTCAGATTATTATTGCTCCACCTTCTGAATGGAGATGGAGTTGGCCGACAGTGAAAATGTATTTCTGATATTCTACCAAACCTCAGAGGTGAGATTCAGCAGTCATGCGGATGTGAGCCATTAGCTTCATTTGAAGACGATACTTTAAACTCACGATGCCAGCATGCTCCTCACTCTGCCGTTTTTCATCAATTCATTATGATATGCAAGTGCATGTCCTGGACAAAGTGCCAGAGAAAGCCTGCAGCGGAAACTGAGAACACCTCAGACATTGTGAAGATGCTCAGCCTCAAACAGTGGAGCAGATGGTATTTTTCTTTTCCTGTGGCAGTTATTTTTATGAATCACCACGCGCTGCATGCTTATGCATCCCTAACGCAATTTTAGACCTGCTCATGAGCTGTATAAGTAATTAAATTCCTTAAATAAGGTTTAATCCTAGGAAAACTGAACAGTGCATGGAAATCCCACAACAACTGAAACCAGGCTTGCATCTCATCAATTTGTGCTGTTGTCATAGTGCTTAAAATCAAATTAGATATACAAAACATAGTTAGAATCTATCAAACTTAGATGGATGGATAGAAAGAAAGATAGATAGATAGATAGATAGATAGATAGATAGATAGATAGATAGATAGATAGATTTATCTATCTATCTATCTATCTATCTATCTATCTATCTATCTATCTATCTATCTATCTATCTATCTATCTATCTAAAGTACATTATATTTTCTCCATTTAATATAGTCATAGTGGGTGTAAAACATATTAGCTGTAATTTTTTTCAACAGTCAGCACACTGAAAAGTTAACAACGTTAACAAAAAAAAAGGACTCAGCAACCCAACTATTAGCTTTTATGCTGTTCTTTCTTCAACCACATGGTAAAGTAAAATGATTTAAAGTATGAGCACAACTGTACTTGTGTTTCCATTAAGTCATGTTTTGTGTGTTCTTTTGTGATGTCCTTTCAAGAACAATGGCAATGGATGTCCAGAGCCTATTTAATATGAGCAAGTTCTTTTTGATTTTTTTTGCAACCACTCTAGAAGCCATTATTTGGCAGGAGGGAGGTGTGCTGCTGTTGTGGGGGTGCGCAGGGTGGTGATCTGTAGGCTGGTCGGTCTTTGTGGCACTGTGTCATGGATTAGGGCTTTTAGGGGGCTTCAACTGGAGCTGCTGGGTTGCAACCCTGGGCCCTTGGGTTCAGACCCGGGCCCCTATCAGTGGGGGTGCAGTCTTTGTGGGGGTGGGGACAAGGGGACTGCGGGTGTCTCTTGGGCTAGTGGAGGATGCAGCTGGTGGTTATGTGCTTGTGGGCGATCCAGGGCCACCAGGGAGGAGGGCTGATGTGTTGGCAGGTGATGATGACAATAACTACCCATGTTACTGTTTCTAGTACTGGTACTAATCATATTACCATCAATAATAATGCTAGGATTAATACTATTATTAGCCTTAGGGTTTTATATGTATATATATATATATATATATATATATATATATATATATATATCCCATGGATAAAGATTTTACCAAATCATGGTACTAACCATTAAAGTATATAGAGACAAAAAAAGCCATTATTTGTACTTTTTAAAAAGAATGCAGACTGCTACAGACACATTTAACAACAACTCGCACAATGTATTATGAGTTATGTGAGGCAACAACTTCAATTGCTACACCTGCTGCATCATCTCTAGTGGACCCAATTGTTACATAAAAGCTTTCTGTGACTTTTTTTGCAATATGTCACATGACCTGTAGATATGAAAATGATGTTTCCATTTCAGTTTAGCAAAATATTCCTTTCATTATCTTGAAAGCCACCTTATATCGCTTACACAAAGTAAATGTTTCTTTGATGCATAAATGTTTTATATCACTGGTAGGTGTATTTTTTATTCACAGTTGATATTTGCACAAGTTAATGAGTGATGGGAATGCATCTTCTGCATTTCTTCTGCTGCACGTTTCAGCATATTTTAGCAAGTGAGATCCATTTTAGTGATAGATCAACTCGTGTATTTTTCAGAGTTTTGAAGTAATGTTTCTGTGTTAAAAATCTGCTGTTGTGCATGCTTACACATGTTTATATAATGCTTCTTTCCTCAGTTCCCACTGATTCAAATTTATGTTAGCCTATTCCTCACATTCACATGAGAGATTGATGGTAGATCTTCACATTCTGAGAGCCGTGAGGAAAATATTTCTAAGGAATACATTCGAAATTGCACAGTCTGTTGTATTGCCAGTTTGTTGAAAAAAAGGAGTATTCAGATGCATTACTAACGCAAAAGAATAAACTTAAAAGTACAACAGTGTAAAAAAATATTTCTTCACAATTTCTGGAAAAAAATATAAAATGTATGACTCTTAAACCACTACCTTGACATTATGCCAGCAAAGTATTCATATATCTCTGAATGTGCTTAACTGATGGAGCTGGAGCTCACTGTGTCAAGCTGCATTTAATGATCATCATCATGATTTGCTGATTATTTTCTCAGCCGAATGGTTTAGAAACTCAGAAATGAATATCCGAGCACAGAGTCCACCGCCATATTTATTTTGTCAAACAGAAACAATGAAACGAAAAAAAAACAAAACATGGTTTTCACATCTGAAAGGGTGGAACTGTGAAATTTGTAGTATTTTTACATGGAAAAAATGACTTGAATGGTTATCAGAGGTTGTTTCTATTTAGGTGTCAATGTCTATTTAGTGAAATAAACCTTTGATCATTTTCTCTGCGCATTAAAAATTGCCATTGTATTTCATGCATTGTGTATCTTGAAATATTTTAACCCTGACATTTGAAATAACACACAAAAATCATTTTTTTAAAGTGTTAATTATATATTGAAAGCAAAAATCACTACCAATTTTGTATTTAACAATTTCTAAAGAATTATTTTTTGTGTCATTGCGAATATTTGAGGTAACTTCATGCATTTCATGATTTTTTTTTTTTAACAAGTTTTTGTTTCTATAAAAGTTTTGTTGTTTTTTTTTCCTTTTTTGATTATTGGGGTGGTACAAAAGTCTCAGAAATCCATGTATCAAATATGATACATTATGGGGTTAAAAGGAACATTTTCACTAATTTCATTTATTAGAAGTTAGGTGAAGAGTACAATATTTTCCTTTGAACTACAGTGGAAAACATACAGCAAAATATACCGTAAAGCACAGGGTTGCATTCTGTTTCCATAACCGATCAAGTTCTTTCCAAAAAAAAAAAGATAATTTTTTAATACTAATAAGAAGAATGAGTATGAAGTAACCGGTAAATCACTGATTATTCCAAAAGCGATCCAAATCAGGACCAGCTGAGATAGAATCTGTGTCGAGCAGAATTGTTTCACATCCAATTCTTCAGTGAAGCTGACAGAGGAATGTTGCAGATCAGCTAAAGTCATGACATAAGCATCATTTACCAGAGAGAAGGATTTTTAGGCCTGAAGCTGGCCCTGTTTTCCAAGAACCTCTACACTCCAGAGAGGAATGGGGATACATGAGAGAAAGAGCCACACATAAAGGGAATGAGGAGAAAAGAGAAGAATGGAACTGCAGTGGAAAAAGCCTGACAGATCAGAAAGCAGAAACAATGCAAAGTAAAAAGACAAGCAACATGAGATTCTGTTATACAAGAGGAAGTCAAACTAAAGACTGAGATAATACCAGACAGAACAAAAAAGAAAGATGAAGGAGCAAAGCAGAGTTTATGACTTGGACTGCTTTTACAGAACATCAACTACTCATTGATGATGTACTGTGATCACAGATGGGGAATGAGAAGAGGGCAGAACCAATGTGAGCTTAGAAAGGATGGCAAAGGAGACACAGGGTCGAAATGAGAGAGGGGAAACACAAGTAAAGGCCGACAATGAAAAAGACGAAACCCCAAAAAAGAGACATAGGGAAAGTGTGAATGTTAACACAACTGAGAGGCAGAGGTTTTCACGCAGCAGTCGTGAAATATCAAGTTGAAAAAGCACTTCTCATTAAGATCATGGTTGGTTATCCCAGAGGTCGTGTACACACAGCAGTTCGGCTTCATGGAGTCAGCTGAATGACACTCACACACACACACACACCACTGAACAACTTTGACCACCTCACTCCACCTCTGCACCTTCACTGATGCGCAACAAAGGGACATCAGTCCCACCTGCAACAGGACTGTGTGAAAAGGGTTTAAGTAACAAAATTAAGTAAAAGTCAGAAATGTTTTTCATTTCCTCAGAAGAAAACATTTAGTCTCGTTTTGGTTTTAGACAGGTGACTGACAGCTTTTTTGCAGCCGTTTCTCAGATGACATCTGTTGTTTTTTGAATGTATTTCAGCCAGAGTCACTTGTAATCACTGGGATGCAAAGGCAAAACATATTCATAGCACATTTTTCCTGCTTTGCAGTTCTTTTAGACACTTTCATTGTTGTGTAAATGATAATTTAATACAGTAATCCTTCAGCTGTTGGGTGCATAGTCCCTCAATTTTGTGTTATTATTCTTTTTAAAATCTTGTATTCATTTTGGTCAGGAAAATGGAGCAGGTGGAATTTGTTGAGGTGCACCATTTTCCCTATCGCCTTCACCCCACTGAGTCTTTTCCTGTTTCTAGGAGGAGCCTCAGGTTAAACTACTGGCACACACTTGACCCTCATCTTCATTATCATGGTCTATCCCCGCCTCTTCAAATCTGAGGTCCTGCTGTTTTCTCGTGGTCAGCCTTGTTAAGCCTCTGCCTGGAAACTCAGAGGAATCAATCAAGTCCAATCAAAAAACAGATGAGTTTTTTTTTGGTTTTTTTTGCCCAGAATATTTTTAATCCTTGCTTTTTTTTTTTTTTTATTTAATATTTTTGGTCACCTCCTCCTCTGCCAGTGGTTGTCAACCACCTTCTTTGTTGAAAGACTCACTGTGACATTTTTAGTTAAGTTTTCCAGAAACCAAGCTCTGAGTTGTTTTTTGTTTTTTTGGGGGTTTTTTTTGTTGTTTTTTTGTGTGTTTTTTTTTTTAAATTTTGCTTTGTTTTTACTACTTTTCTGGAAAATAAATTTGGCCTTAGAGCCTAGTCTTGAACCCATTATGCATTTGATTGTCCTGTTCTCCCGAGTCCTTACAACAGAACTAATGTTATGACAACCCTTTTTCCAGAATACATAAAACAAACCCTTATGCCGACAAGGACAAAGGTGGTCTATCAACTGATGGAATGGCTGTATTTTTTCCACTTTCTTCTCTTTCTCATAGGGGAGCTTTCTTGCTGCATATTAATTTATGCATTCTTTGGGTGAAGTAAAATATGTAAAAACTATAAACCAAAATATGAATATTCCTTGGTCAAACAAAATAAGCATAGGCTGCTAAAGGGCTGATAAGAGTGTTGTGAAATATGCTGACAATAATGCAAATTTTACCATTATTCTAAACTTCAATTTCCAGGTTTTCTCAAATGATCTGCAATGGAAAACGGTTGATTGCAGTCTGGTGTGTAGGATGCAAAAAAAAAATTGAAATTGAAATTCTTCCAGAGTGGTTTTGGCAAAGAGGGCTTAAAGGCTGCTGTACGAGACTGCACGGTGCCACCGAGTCTAAAAACCTTGCTAGTACCGGATTGGACCCCATTTTGCCTTAAGAACTGCCTTAATCCTTCGTGGCATAGATTCAACTGGAAACATTCCTCAGAAAGTTTGGTCCATATTGATATGACAGTATCACACAGTTGCTGCAGATTTGTTGGCTGCACATCCATGATGCAAATCTGCCATTCCACCACATCCCAAAAGTGCTCTATTGGATTGAGATCTGGTGACTATGGAGGCCATTTGAGTACAGTGAACTCATTGCTATGTTCAAGAAACCAGTCTGAGATGATTCACGCTTTATGACATGGCGCATTATCCTGCTGGAAGTAGCCATCAGAAGATGGGTACACTGTGGTCATAAAGGGATAAACATGGTCAGCAACAATACTTAGGTAGGCTGTGGCGTTGACACAATCCTCAATTGGTACTAATGGGCCCAAAGTGTGCCAGGAAAATATCCCCCACACCATTACACCACCAGCAGCAGCCTGAACCATTGATACAAGGCAGGATAAATCCATGCTTTCATGTTGTTGATGCCAAATTCTGACCCTACCATCCAAATGTCGCAGCAGAAATTGAGACTCAAACCAGGCAACATTTTTCTAATCTTCTATTGTCCAATTTTGGTGAGCCTGTACAAATTGTAGTCTCAGTTTCCTGTTAGCTGACAGGAGTGGCACCCGGTGTGGTCTTCTGCTGCTGTAGCCCATCCGCCTCAAGGTTCAACGTGTTGTGCGTTCAGAGATGCTCTTCTGCATACCTTGGTTGTAATGAGTGGTTATTTGAGTTACTGTTGCCTTTCTATCAGCTTGAACCAGTCTGGCCATTCTCCTCTGACCTCTGGCATCA
>JAOWBL010000921.1:0-16401 GCA_028564865.1 Zenarchopterus dispar | reverse complement strand
TATATATATATATATATATATATATATATATATATATATATATATATATATATATATATATATATATATAATATCCCTATTCCAATCTACCACTATGTTAAATAGCTACTTCATCTTTTTTTTCCTTATGGCTATGTTTTTCATTAAGTTTTGCATTCTTCTTTTTTTCTTTTTTTTTTTCCAGTAAAGCCAGTAAAGCCCCAGTAAAAACACAGGACATGTACACTGGTTTACATTGTGGTATGTAAGAGTTTGGGGTACTCCAAACAAGATACAACTAATCATTAAAAAAATGCTCTTTTTCAGAAGTTTGAGAAAGCTTAATATACTGTGTACATTTAGAAAGACATAAAAGAAATCAAAGGACTAAAAATTAAATGACACTGTGTCTTGCTGTGCCCCTCTCCCCGCCCCCCAAGTGTTCATTGTTGTATGAGTGTAATCAAAGTGCTGCTATACAGAGAAAGAATATACAGTATAACAGCAGAGTAATGTTAACGGCTCCTCTTGCAGCTGAATATTTTTTAAATAATTAATGTTCTCAAAGCCTGAGAAGGCTATAAGAAGATAGCAAAATCTTCACAGATAGTCATTCCTTTAGTCAGTAATGAAAATAAGAAATGGTGATTAAGTAGTGAAGGTCAAGTTAAGTTCTGGGGAGTCTAAAACATCTCCAATGCATAGATATATTGGGACAGGAAATAATAGCTGTGGACCGACTAAATTGACATAGAGGTTTTAGCTGTGGCATAACGTGTATATCTTTAGATAGACAGTTACAGTAGATCCTTTTTGCCGAAAGCAATAAACCTCTACAATGAATTCCTGAGGAGACTTAAATCACAAAAACTATTGCATTACTTAATTACCCTTAGGGGACTAACAAAGTCTTTTTGAACTTGACTTTGAATTGGGCCTGGCAGGTCCTTCTGTGTGGGGTTTATATATTCTTCCCTTCCTTGTGTTGGTTTTCTCCAGGTGCTCCAGCTTCCTCCCACAGTCTAAAAACATGTAGGTTGATTGATGATTCTAAATTGCCTGTAGGTGTGTGTGGGTGTGTCTGGTTGTTTGTCTATATATGTGGCCCTGTGACGGACCGATAACCTGTCCAGGGTGTACCCCTGCTTTTTGGCTCTAATGAACTGGGATGGGCTCCAGCAGACTCATGTGACCCTGTATAGGTTTAAGCTGGCATGGAAGATGGATGAATGGGTGGAATTTGAATTGAACTGAACATTGTAATAACATTTGATTATTGTTGTTGTTTTTAGTGCCATTTATAGCATTGTGGGGGGTCTAAACAAGGCGCTGTTTTGGGGCCCATAGTTTGCCAAACTACAATGGAGAGATTTCAAGTCCATGATCTTAATGATCCATGACCATGCCACCATCTATTATGATTGACAAGCAAAACATGTTACAGCCATGGTAGCTTCTCTTATTAAAATGAAACACCTGAAGTTGAGCTATTCAAGCAAGATAATTTAATCAAAACTATACTATGAGGAAAACAACAATCCTCTATGTCAAAAAATAAGAGAATATTGTTTAAAAAATGTTTACTTTAAATTTTGAAAGCAAGAGCACAACTCTATTTTAGACAAATTCTCATAACCTAAAACAATAATAAAATTTAAAAAAATAAAGTGGGCCAAATAATGATGGTAAAAATGATAATAATAATAATAATACATTTTATTTATAAGGCACCTTTCATGGCACTCAAGGTCGACATACAACATTCAATCATTCAACAATCATTGCCATGCCACCTGGTGACAGATGTCACAGCGTGACGGTGGAGTCCAACAATCAGTTAATCATGCCACAAAAACACTAACCTCAAATTATCATTGAGGCTTATTTTATTTATATGTTATATATTTATTTTTAAGCATATAAGGGCTACATAGAAATAGGTAGTGATTTTTGGAAGAACTTTTAAAAAGTGAAAAGGGGGAGGGAGAGCTATATAACAACATAAAAACTGCAAATATAACCGTAACTTATCAGGAAGTAACAGTCCAGTAGTATTAAAGCAATAATAAAAAAAATATTCTCTTAAGCAATTATCAGTGTATTACAGCTAGATTAGTATTTTATCTGGTCCTTTTGATGGTTACACACAAAACAATCCTGCAGATTAGCTCTGCACCTCAGTTAGAGAACCATCTTATGCCTTTCAAGAAAATAAAACTCATCTGCGCATAAGTTTATGTACATGTGACTGTTAAACCTCAAAAATTAGTTCTATGGCACACGCATAGCTGTTTTTAGTTAAAAATTGTGATTAAGATTGCTTCAAATATTCTATTGCAAAGCAGAAGGCAATGATGAAGATGATTTGGCTCTCATACACAATTGGATAGATGTGTTGGTATCCTTCCATTAAAGAAAATAGATCTCACAATGGTTACTGAAATAACTTGAAACTCACATGAGCTTTAATAAATAATAATTTATTCAAAACTGACCAAGGAGACTCAGACCTAATGAAAATTGGCTGAACTTTGGTTCAACACAACATTTAAAAACAACAACAACAACAAAAAACTGATGAAACTCCCTGGAACAAATGAGTTGCTACCTCTAGAAAAGATGTCAATCACAGGGGGTCCACAGGTTACGTGTTACCCGACATATGCTGTTTTTTTGCTTATGCCGCCATCTCCCATAAATCAGTTAAAGTCTTGTAATGTCATTCCACGTATGGCTTTTGCGATGTTAATACATAGTTTGTGGGGGAACTAGTAGAAGGATGGAGTGGGATATGACCATAAATTGCCTGTAGGTGCCAAATCCATAGTGACATGTTAAACTTAAGTGTGTCCTGTAATTAATATCACAGGTGTCTTCAGTCAATAGTCAGTCAGTGTGACTATTTAAAGGTTAAAATGTCATCACTCTACTGTTTGGTATCATGGTGTTCACCACTCAGAACATGGACTAAAGAAAGAAAAGAAGAGATTTGTCTGAGATCAGGTTAGTAGTTTCAATATAACACAGTCCTTTTTTCATCTATCAATAAAAGTTATCAATTTACCCTTATATTGGACACTTTGAGTTGCATGTTTCCATTTTATTATACTTATTCATTTCCATAAAATGGTAATACTGCCCCATAAATAGCAGTAAAATCTTGACATACCTCAGCAGTAGTCTCTCTTCTTGTGGTCTCCACTCAATCTGTGTATAGATGTCATCAAGGTGGACTGATTAATATTAAGTGGTTTATTCATTTATATTAGAAACAAGCCAATGAATTAGCTTTTTTTTTTTTCCAGAATTAACCTACTTGTGTCATATATGTCAAAATAGGGAGTTTCTGCTTCATAAATTACAAGAGACTCTCCTGTTTGTTCGTTGGAGATTATACTAATAACGATGACTTATTTTCTCTTGAAAATGAGTTTATCCATGAGGTATCTGTAGACTGCACATCAGCTTTCAATTACTGTGCAGCGGGGAAAACTCAGAATGGTGTTTCATTACCTTGGACTTTCAAAAAAAAAACAGAATGGAGTTGATGAAGACTCATTGTCAATGTTATGTAGTCAGTGCCAGAAAACATGAACAAGATTTCATTGATACAGAGATTCTTTTAGTGAAAACTGGAATGGAGCGGCGCTCTCTTGCTTGGAATTTATGGCAAAGAAATCCAGGCAACAACAAAAAAAGATTAATTAATCAATTGTCTAACTATTCATATGCACCCATAAATTGTTTAGGGTGACTGGCCCCTATGACATTGGGCCAAGCACCAGTCATCTAACTCTTAAATATTTAGGCTCATACAGAATTAACTTTCATTGCAGTTCCTTGACTGACTGCTAGAGGCTCATTCCAGAAACAAGTCAATCTCCACTGACTCATGTTAAAATGTTTAGCTTTAGAGCAGAAGTAAACCTATTTACAACCTCAGTCAGTCTTAGGCTTGATTTCACACCTATGACAATTCTGAGGGAGGTGAATTGTTTTGTTCCATGCCAGGAGGGTTTGTACAAAGAAAATTAAAGAAGATTTTCTAATATAATTGACAGTAGGCTCAGCCAATCGCTAACCATTATCACTTCATCATCCATAATCTTAGTGCTACTGCACCTAGTGGAGCAACCAGCTGTTTTTGCGAACCGAGTGTTGGCTAAACTTAAAAGTAGTTTTTGATGTCGCCACCAAAACATGTTAAGTGGTTTATTCTGCTGTAAACATCTGTGGCAGCTGTGGAGATATTTTGGCAGGGATCCACTGAAGGAGCATGCATCTGTTTCAGAGCAACATGACTGCAACCCATGTGAAGAAAAATGGGTTAATCAGAAACCAATTGGTCATATAACCTTCATCCATTGTTTTTTATAGTCTATGCACCTAGCAAGCAGGTCATTTTTGTTCTTCTCACATGCAGTTGAATATTCACCTCTGGGGTCTCCTAGTGGCTTGTGCTGAATATGCATTTGCATAGTCAACATATAGCAACAAAACTTCTCTGATGGTTATTGTTAATGGTTAAGAAAAAAATATACTGATTTAATATAGGGTAAGAAGATATTCAAAGTAGCAAAAAAAAAAAAAAAAGGATAAGAAGGACTAAAATTAGCCTTGAGCTTCAAAAGTATTTTATGGACAAAGCTTTCATTCCTGATGAAGAATGAATTTCCTCAGCACTCAGAATAGAAAATGGAATCATATCAAAACGTAACTAGTGTTTAGCTAATTTCCCAACATTAACCCAGAATCTTTACCAGCTTGACAACACATTTTGGGGCTTTGAGTTTGTACACTACTCAGGCCAAAAGAGCCAAACTAGAGTATAGGATTAATGACAGTAAGAGCAGAACTTTTCTAACTCCATTAGAGGAGTCTGTCTTTGACATGAGGGACAAAATGTCTACATTTATTAGTCATACCTGGCTGTACCATTGTGACCTTGTAGGTTCATTGAAATGTCTGTCTAAGGAAAGCCCTTCTGCTAAAGGAATACGAGTGAGGCACAACAACTGGACCTTGTGGCATCTCAAAAGATGTCTCCAGATAAATCCATGGTGTGTACTGGCTACACAGACTACAGCAGCTTGGTATGTTTGGAGAATAAAAAGAAAAAAAATGCAAAACTGAAAGAAGAAAATTAGGAAGTATCTCTTATATTCAGCAATAGACTGATCCAGCTTAGACCGTGTGTTTGCAACCAAGGAGCATTAGATAAATTTCACCAGTAGAGCGACTAATGTAACCAATTAAAAATCAACTAACTCTGGAGGTAAACATCAAAGTGATTAAAAAACCCTGAACATGAAAAGGAAACATTTCCTTTCATCAAAGAAATACCTCAAAATATCTCAAAAGGGTATCTTTAATACCTAAAGAAAATTCATATTCAATCTGTATTGGAAATTTTACCACACTCACAGGCATGAAATACTTTTAATGCTCCATGCTAATTTTACTTCTACTATTAGTTGGAGGACATTTGAGTAGTAAAATATGTACTACATTGTGTGTTTTGCCTTCTACAGCAGTACTAATGACCATAATAAGTGGCTGTGGAACTGTGGGTGGAGTTGGTTCTTCTCAAATTGAAAGGTCGGTGTATCGATCACTGGCCTGAGACATGTTCAGGTGTTCTTGGGGAGGACACTGAACCCTGCATTACCCCCAATGTTTTCTCTGAAGTATGAGTGCAATTAAAATCTATTGTTTGTAGAAAAAAATATATGATAGTGTGTTTGTGTGACACACATTATAAAGTGGTTTATAGACCCTGGATAAGGTACTTTAAAAAAAGACTCTGTGAGTGCAAGACCATTTATCATTCAATTTTGTAAGAGACAGAATTTTGTTTTTAAAAAATGGCAGTGATCTGTCAGGTAAGATCTGTAGCATAGGATTTACATTCCTAAGATATAGTGGTATGAGTTTTTTTGTAAAACAAAGTAATGATGAAAATTACAATACAAATGATGACTGCACAAAGGTAACTCTCAACTGCAATAGGTTTTTCACCTTAAAGCAGCAGCTGAGCTGGAAAGGAAAGCAGAACTGTATCTGACTGAGGCATGATGGAGGCTCTCTGGTGTTTGATTCTCCCAACAGTCCTGTGACTTTTTGGATTTTTTTCTCTTGTGCTAAGAATACGACAAACTGTATTGCACTCAGAGTTCAACTTTGACTACTTGGTGCAACTCAATTTTGTTCCCCTGTTAGTTTCCTTTGTTGTTAAGCTCTTTGATTCCCTGCCTCACAGAGTGTAGGTTCAATATACTCACCAATCAACTAATTTTAAACAGAAATGAAAACAAGGTTTTGAGGTTGTGCGAAATATAGTAAACCCACAACAAGGTGGAAAGAATTACACCAATGTCAGATTTTTCATTGTTTTCACAGTAGTATAGGTTTATTAAATAATACTTGCTTCAAAGGGAATCCAAGTATTCTATCAGATATTTGTGCATAAAACTTTAGTGAGGCCTGTCGACATTGTAAAAAAATCTCTGCATGTCACTGATAAGGCATCACTGTGATAATGGGTCAGAAAGGTGTTTGAGCCTAGTGGATCAATAACTGCAGATGTTCTGCCTGCACACAGCCCCCAATCATTGAGACAAGAGGTCCCGTGGCACAATTGACAAATTAGGTCTGCAGTTTAACAGATAATGGGATAAAACAGGTGTATTAATCTTGAGTAAGAGCATTTGTTACCCTTAGTGAAATTCTGTACTTTAAATAAATCCTGTCTTTGTGTTATTTAAAACTGGGCATTTTGTCAGAGGCAGATATTGTGGCATCATATATAAAAACTGTTTTTGGTACTACTAAAATTTAGTTTGAATTTAGAAAGTATTCATTGATTACAATGTCAGTTTGTCACAGTTCATTGACTTTCATTGATCATTTAGAAACTATCATGCAGAAGGAAGTCAGTAATAGGCTAGGTAAAGAATAAGATACTTTCCTCCAGAAAGTAAAAGGAGTTTGTCTAAAGTACAATTTTCATAAAAGAAAAACACTGAACATAAAGAGAATACATGAGACACAGATTACAATAGTGCGCAAATATTGCTCATTTGCTCAAGGATCCATCCATCTATTGATTATCTTTACCTGCATATTCTTATTTCAGGTTCTTCTTTTTCCAGCGTAGCCTAAATAAAAAAAACATATAATTTCAACAGACATCATCACACGCATTGTATAGTCAGCTGGGATCTTATGGTCAACATTGGAAAAGTCCATCACCTCATTAGTTTAAAAATTCACAGGAGGCTCCAGTATACAAACCTTACCAAGACAGAAACATAAAATGCTCATATCATCTAAGGAAGAACAATGTGCCTTGTGTTCCTAGGTGTTCCCTGAAGAGGTTGTTAGTAGAGGATTTGTAGACACATCAACAACTATGCATCTGAAATATATAGTGGTTTGAAGACAAGCCTTCTGACAAACTGTCAAGGCACTATCAGACACTGCTGAGCGAAGCAGCAACTGGATCTGGAGAAAGCCCACCAACTAAGCTGGAAGATGTCCAACACAAGAGGTAAAAGTGAAGTGGGGCACACCTGGGACACCTGGAGTCGAGCTCTTTGGAGGTATTGTTGACCAACAACCAACAACATTGAAAAAGGATGATTGGCCCTACCCTAGTCATGAATGAAGACACCAGACAAGTACTGATCATCTACTCGTCACTGAGGATTACAACGTGCCCTGTTTGTGCTCAACTATGTCTCTTTTTTGAAAGATAGCCCAGCTCATGTTCAACCAACAATGAATAAAGGCAGAAACAGCTCTTTGAAACTTCTGCTGTACATCTATCAACGTGTCTGCAGTGCTTGAGGGGATATTTCTCAGACCGTGTCACTTTTGCGTCAGACAGCTACACAGGTTGGGTCCTTGTAGCACATTCCATGTGGAGACTCAGTAATGAACTGCAGACCACGTGGCAACACAAACATTCTGTATTAAAGAAAGTATAATGAGAAAGTATTTTTGTGTGATTGTGTGCATATAAAAGGCAAGGGAAGCTACATATCATTCATTCATTTTCCATACCCACTTAATCCTAGACAGGGTCACAGGGGTCTGCTGGAGCCTATTCCAAGTCATTACAGGATATCCTGATAATACAGAACACAGAAAAAAAAACTATATAGTGCACAGGAAATACAAACTGTGCAAAACTGTAAGTTTCTCTAGCTCACCGTTTACTGTCTTAACTTTCCACCACTAACCAAACCAAAGATTTATCTATTGTTAAGGGCTTAACTGTGGCTTAACAGGTTAACCTGAAAAGTTCAATACTAACAAGCAGTGAGAGGACATTATCACCAACTCTTGTGATGGACGATGGACATACTTTGCTGGGTAAAAAATTCCCATTGGATGAGTATATATTCGGACAAGGAATGACATCCAGTTAAATGGTCTAGTTGAGCTATGATTAAACTGTTCATGTAAAAGTACTATTTAACTGCCCAGTGATTCACATGAGGCTACTTAAAATAAATAAAATAACAATAATAATAATAATAATAGTATTCCCTTTAAAAACTGTGATGGTCTTGTTACTCCATAAGCTACCGTTCCATCTTACTGCTGACATGACAGAATTCCCAAAGTTTTATTCTGCACCTATATTTATGAAAAGTTCCCCTTATTTCTAGTTTTGCTCAGAATAAATGCTTTTTTTTCAACCATCTCCCAGTAAAACAAAACAAATAAGAAACCCTGAGTTCTTAACTATAAAGGCTATCGTTGGCGTAGCCCACAGCGTGACTGAAGCATTTCTTTGATTTACCTTGAATGAGATGCTGAGAGGAAAGGATGCAGCTGGATGTGAAGCCTGAGTAACCTCTTTTATGTTTTGCATCAATTACACAAAATCAGCCTGTGATCATATTTTGACCACTTCAACATTTACTTCACCAGCAATTTATCAGGAAATATGAACTGATTTCTTCTACTGCAGTTCTTTTTTTTCTCTCTTACTTAGCCTGATGTAAGGTCCTACAGCTAAATTATGTGACGTTTAACTCCTTAAAACTAAAGGTAGAGTGAAGTGTTGTCTATACTAGTGCTTTAAGGGGCTAACCCCTTCCGTCCTGGGGATCCTTGTTCCAAGGCTGGATCTGGTCAAGTTTCATGATGTGAAAGGCCACCATATCTAATATAAAACAAAGTCAATATTTGTCCAGGTTTTTATCTATTATGTGTAATTAAGTAGAACTGCAGTTAAAAATCTCTGAAAAATGTTCTGTGTTATTTGTATCCTTGACATCAACTATTGAGAGGAACCTTGGAGTTATTCTAGTTCTAGTTGTTCTTGGTGTTCCTTTAAAAAAAAAAAAAAAAAAGAAAGAAAGAAAATGTATTACACTTAAATGACAAACATGCACCTAAAAAAGTAAAATTTCCATGGCTAATTGATTCTTAGATTTATGTTGTATTCATGCAGAATACACCCGATGTGGATATTTTCATTTAGATTTTGCTGTTTATTGTGGGTTTATGTGCTATAAAAGGCTGTGTGTTGTATTGATAGTTACAATATTGAGTTGTATGAACAGTTTCAGTTCTGTGCTGCGGTTATCCAGGGAGAGTTTAATTTTTTGTCAGTATGTTTAATTTTTTAACATGTTTACCCAGACTGTCTGTGCGATATAACCTCTACTGATCACTTAGCAGGGAGAGGTCAGCTATTTTGCTTGCAGGCACCTGGACAAAAACAAAATTGTTTCTCATTATTACGACGCTCATGAACTATTAAAACGTGCACGGAGTTGGTTTTGAAAGGCAAAACCAACTAACAAAACCATCTGGCGTTAACAACAGCAAAGTAAACTGTGACCCATATGAAAGATTTTGCCAGAGAAGTGCTGAGTAGCATCTGCTCTCTCTGAAAATGCCTCGGGTCCTGCGTCTGACATGACAAATTACATTAGGCAGTTTACATTTAATTATCCACTTCAGTGCTCACCTCAGTTATGAAGAAGAGGAAATTGGGAGTATTTTACATCATTTTTAACTTAAGCACTGTAAGACAGGCTTTTGTCTCTGATCTTTGCAATTTTCAAACTGGCTGAATGCGATTACTCCCATTCAGTATCTGGATAGCATACATTAACCTTAATAGACACAGCAAATGCTTTAGTAAGTAGAAGATTTAAAAAAAAAAAAAAAGAAAAAAAAAGCTCAACTCTTCTGCCGTGATAAGTCTTGAATAGTGTCTGCTGTGGTTAGCAGTCTCACAGATGGACACTGTGTGTTTGCTCAGAGTCGCAGCTGGCAGTGTTTGCAGAGAAAAGCAGATTCATTCAGTAGCTGTTAGCCACCATTACAGCGATCACACAAACGATGTTGTGATGATAAATAAGCTGCCTGTATTACGAAATATATCATTTTTATGGCACGAATTCATCTTTATGTCACGACGGTTTATGACGTGAGCCCGATCCTCATACACAGATAATGTGTTCTCTGTTCAATATACCCAATATGCCATTTTCTACTCGAAATTTCATTTTGTCTAAATGTCACAGAATAGACACGTTTCAAGCTCTCGTGCAAATGTGGCTGACAGCTCTCAGCACATCCTCAACAGCTCTTTTGACATGATTTTAAAGTTTTGAAAATCATTTACAACAAAATACATGTAAGGTGTATTATGAGAGGAATTTTGGAGGAAAAAAAAGGACACCAAATGGTCTTCACATAGCAGCAAATTATTATCATTTGCATGAATTTGGTAAATGTGAGCTCAGAATGTGTAAAGTCATACAGATGACTGTAATTACTATCGTCTTGCGTATTTTTTAAGGATTACAATTATAATTTATTTTAGGGCAGTGCCATTTTAAAAAAACTTTTCAATTCACCAAGTTTCCCAATACTCTTATTTCTGTGAGGACAGGCTTCTCTGAGGGTGAAAAATGAGTCCATGTCACTATTTATCTTGTTACTTTGGTACAACAGCTAAACTTGACTGCACACAAGAATATAAAGAGAATACAAAACAGAAATGTGTCTGCTACATGATCAGACTAAAAGACAGAAGGTGAGCCACAGCAGGATGTGTCACCACTGCCGGTGTTTTTAGGTCAGCCAAGTAACTCCAAGTGGCACAGGTCCTTCCCCTAGGACATCTTGGCGCCTGCATATAGACCAAGGTTAGAGAAACAATGGCCCTGGGGACATAATGGGACATTAATTTTTAATGTAAACTAACCCACCTCTCGTTGTGGGTACAAGACAATGAGTGGTGTACTTGACTTTACATGTAGTTGCATAAACGTTGTGGTTTGCGTTCCTTGTCCATAATTCATTGCTGGAGTTCCGCTGGCAATGAGGAGACAAATACATTCAACTTTTATCCGATGAAAGCTCAAGCTTGTTTTCTCAGGACCAAGAGCCATAAACAGATACCTGCTGAAGTATGAAAAGCATAAAGCCAGAATGGGGACAATGGAGTAGTTCACAAGCAAGTCTACAATAGTTTAGGATTGAAAGATGCCGCCCGCCTGTGTATGTGGATCATCAACATACTAGTGGGATATGTGCGTCAAGTATTCATTCAAGAGTGGTTGTGCATGTAACGTCACGTAAAAGTCCTCTCTTGAAATTTCCCCACCTACATTATCTTCAAAGCTTTAGCACAACTCCAGACTTATAAAAGCTGCCTTTTTTTCTTTGCATATTGTTTTGAATTCCTGGCGAGGTGATTACAAGGGCTCTGCATGCCTGCTCTGAGCTTTTTCTTTTGTATGCGACTCAGAATTCGAAATGACATTTACCCATGATTTGTCAAAAAAAAACCCAAAAAACAATGAGTTTCAAGGGGAATCTACCTCTCCCTCTTAAGCAGCCAAAAACTCCAGAGTGGCAACAGACGCTTTTCTTTGAAGCAAGTTAATCGTGATAGACACATTCCCACTGTGCTATGTCGCTCTCTCTGTCATCACATAGTGACAAGAAAATAAAATATCTCACAAAGATGAAGGAAAAAAAAACAACAATATTTATGATTTGCATTTATCTCCACTTCACTGCTATATGAGAAAGGCCTTTAACAAATAAATTCATTTTAGCCTTTTGACAAAATTGTGATGCATGTTTAACAGCTCACTCTTCTACTTTATGTATTTAAATGTATCTGTTACCATATTATAATCTATCATGTGCCAAAAAGAAAGCTCTCTATGATTAAAGCAAGACTTTTCAGTCCTATATATTTGAAGATTCTCTTGAAGTATTTACAGTGAAGATCTCATTATAAAAAAATTTTAGGAATGGCTCTAAAAACAGAAAACAGCTCACTTGTTTCCACAATTGCAAGAAGGATGTCATAAGGGTTTCAGGCTTTAAGAACAACGCTGTAATTTCCTCAGCTTTGGGGAATAAGAGTGTGATGGCATTTAACAGTGTTTACATGCCATATATTACTAACTTGTTGTTTTTAAAGTAGACCCTGGTATTGATTAGTCTTCCTCGCTTAAAATGTCAGAGGGCAAGAGGAATAAAAATCATAAAGAACTATAAAGATTTAGTAAAAGAAACTGCATAAAGCTTTGTGCAACATTGAAATAGATATTTGGCTATTATTTAAAGCTGCATTCACAGATTGAGGGAGCTCAATAGCACAGCAGACCATGCAGTTTTTTAAAATAGAAAAACATCTTTGTCAATTATTCTGCAAACTATTCCACTTAATTCTCATGACTTCTAACAGGATTATGGCGTGTATTGCCCTTGTAAATAAGCGACCAGTAAAAACTAGACAGTGATGTTCATAAACCTGGCCTACAATAATGACATTTGAGCACTTAAACTGCCTCAAATAGAAAATACCCATCTATATTTATGTGTTCTACTCCATTTCCAATATATATTAATGTAGGGTGTGAATTTCTTTGGGTGTGTGTGCAGGCTTTTCATCAGCATTCTTTTTCACTTAAATAGAGTTCCTCTTAATTATTTATCATCTTCTCAGCAATTGATTTGAAAAGGAAAATAGTGACTCTTTTATTGTTGTTGTTTTAGTTGTACCTCTTTATATATATTATTTGAGGCGTAATTATATCAAAAATTTGAGGTGAATTACACAGTGCTTGAATGCGACAGTGCGACGAAGCTTGAATCTACTCAAAAAAGTTTGGCTCAGGTTATTCATACACAAAGGGCTTCCTCTTCACCACAAAATCTGGGGTGTTGCTATAGTTCGCTGGTGCTCAAGATTCTTCTCAGATTCAGAGTAAATATGTCACTGTGGGTTAGAAGTATGTTTACTTTCGTATATCTGCATAATCTGAATGATCAGTTAATCAACTTGATGCTTTCACACTCATCTTGTTCAATGCACAAAGTACTGCAGCAGTGCATTCTGTGCTTTTATTACTATAAAAATGGTTTCATGTCAGTGTAGGACATCTTCCACTAAGTTTTCATGACTCAACCATGCATTAGGAAACAACAGCATTTCTCCAACTCAACAGTGGAAATATAGCTACCTAAATTTGATTGTCTTTTTATTGCTTTTTGGCAATGACAGCCTTTGCTGGTCAAACTGTGTCAAGGGTCCCATCTCAAAGCCTGTTTAGGCATAATGTGGTTTCTCCTGTAATACATTGATTAAATAAGGGAGTTTTGATTGCAATCAAGTATTCACCCCAGACATAGAAAGTCTGTTATGATCATAAACAGTACTTATTTTGAAAAGGTGCAAAGTTGCTGTTCAGTATCACATCATCTATCATCTATTTATCCAATACACTGATGACAATTAAATGACAGCAAAAACATACTAGCTTTAATTTTTGTGGTCCTATGTAATATTAAAATGGGATAACCAGAAACAAAGATGAGTTAGAAAGGCCAATGCTTGGACTGTAAGAGTCAAAATGTTATAGGATGTTTCAAATGTGGAGTGTTATAGCCTTACCAAACAGTGAAGACAATGAAGATGCATTATGAGTGGAATTTATATAATGCTAGAGGACATGGGGGAAAAGTGTTTTCTATTTTAATGAAATCTATTGTTTTCCTTAAATTTCTTTTCAGTTTTCAAATCATAAAGTTATACAATCACTGCTCTGGCAGAACATTTGCCAGAGATACTGGATCAGGAATCAATTTTGAGTAAAATGTCTACAATTATTGGAAATAAAGAAACCTTGCTTTTCACATTAATATTAAAAGTGTTGTTTTTTTAGAAAATTTGTGCTTTTCTGTTAGATTCAGGCTTACAGAGACACGGCAAAGCAATCCAACAGTATGTAGGTTAATTAAGCATTTAAAATTCCTTCATCCAGACATTCTGAGAGAAAATTTCAAGTCAAACTCTCCATTTCAATTCTGTTTGTCAATATGTTGAATAGGTCTTAAAGAAAAGTGGAAGGTAACCAAGTCTTTGGGATAAGCAAAGATTGGGAGATGTCTGGTGTGGGCTGTGCACTGATACTGCTGCGGTTCACAGCGCAGGCTCATTTCCATGAACACTCCAGTGGCACAGTTTGCCCGACAGAGCAAAGCCTGAGCCAGACTTAGGCTGCACGATGACAAAGATGCAAATTGACTGACTGAGAGTCTGGCCAGACCTTTGCACCTGTCTCAGCCCGAACACATTTCAGCTGGCAACCATGAATGATGATGCAGTGCTAATAGACTTTAATATTCATTATGTATTTAAAATCTTTATTTTTTTTGTTAGTTAGTTTGTCAAAGGTTAAACACACAACACATTGGACCTTGGTGCAGCAACACAGAAAAAATCATGTCATTGCCTTGTGATAAGCTTGGCTCAATAACAATCTGCATGCAGTAGATGGAACTCTGTATTGTTGCAGAAGCTGGTCCCATCTTAGTGCATGCAACCCAAAGCTGTGTAGTACTGAGTAAGTAAAGTTCAAGGTTCTCCTCTGCCTAAATAAAAATCTTCAACTTATACCAGAGTCCACATTATTCTGGCTTTCCTGATACAGAATCTGTTTTCATCTTGAAATCCAATCACAAGGGTCCAACACTAATTCAAGGTGAACATATTACAAGATGGACTCTAATCTGATCACTCAGAATGCATTTGAAGGTGGTCTAGGAAAACTGTCTCCTCATTCTCTCCATCATCTGAACATAATAGTATTCTGGCAGATTCAACTCATTGATGTTGTTGGCTTAAACAATAAGTAATTTGATTTTGAACACATATGCCTACAAAAAAGATCTTCTTTTCCACATATTATGCCTAGTTATTTCCAGCTGCTGCCTTTGGTGAAAAAGAACAACACATTTGATGTTTTCGGTGAAAATAACACATATGATTGTTTGCACATGAGTGTGAAGGTGAGATGCTGTTATTAAGGATGCATTTAGGTACAGGTTTTAGTGGCAGGAGTGAACACATGTATCAACTGTGGCCACGTAACTGGATTTCTCTGGGTTAATGCCAGGTAAGATGGGTTCACAGAGATCTTTAGGTTTGTTTTACTTTAAGATTCTGCTCTATTATGAGTTTGTTAGGATTAAGGGTTAGTGTCAAGGACATATTTTGCACCCTTTCATATAACTTTTGCAAAATAAGTAAACAACAAAATAAAAAAATTAACAACCAGCACTTACAAACAGTGGAAATGATAAATATATTAATAAGATATCAGGATGAAAATTATAATTGAGATGGTGTAGACAAGTGAATAAGTAGACTCATGCAAATGTTGGCAAATATTATATGATATAATATGAGAGAAAAAAGTTTCACAAAATTTCCAGAGTGCAATTTTTGTGTGTGTGTTTAATGAACATAGTTAATTTAGCTCTTGAAGGAAGCAATGGGTTAATGTTTATGACTCAAAACATTTTGGCATAATGAAATTAATCACACATTCAAGAGCAGCAACATCTTTAGGGAAAAACTTTGACACATTTAGCAGCATCCAAAAGGGAAACCTTAGATCTGTCAAAACAACATCACCTTTTGAAGGAACATCTGACATTCACTTGCAAACTCAGACAGACACACAAGATCACAAGTGACACATTAAATCGCATCATGTTCATGTTCATTACACATAGGCAAAGTGACAAAAACATTCCAAAGTTAAAACAACTATCTATTATTAGAGGATAAGGGAAGTCAGATTTTGTTAGGGACCAAAATGAGTGAAATGAAGCAGTTTTGAGGTAAAATGGAATATGTGGTTGCAGCAAAATGTTGGCACTGGAGATAATATACTTGGTTAAAATAAATAGGTAAGTCTTTTAAGTCTTTGACAAGACTCACAACTGTCATTCCACATAAGAAATAGTGTGAATATGGTCCCTGAAGAACCAAGATGAACCAAGGTCATTTTAGCTTTGTAAGTGATATATAGTTAGGGATACAATATTACACATATATATACATACACACACACATATATATAT
>JAOWBL010000920.1:0-16403 GCA_028564865.1 Zenarchopterus dispar | reverse complement strand
ATATATATATATATATATATATATATATATATATATATATATATATATATATATATATATACACATACACACACATATACACTCTATTTTTAAGTAACTACATGCTTCTTGTAAACATTTAATGTATAACATACTCTATACGTGATGACATAATAAAGAACAGCTAAAGACAGGTTTGTATGTTATACAGTAATTTAAGTACTATAACACGTAGCTCTTACAAAATACTGGCACAGTAACGGTTTTTAATTTAAAGTCTATTGTAGGGTATCAATCTGAAATGTCTTATTAAATAAGAAAATTGCTTTTTTGGACAAAATGAGTTGATATTCACATTTTAAACTTCGCAATTACAATTCAAAGTCGAGCTTAATCTCCATCAAACTACAACAACTAAACAACGTGAACAATTATTGAATATAAAATATCAGGACATTAATTTTATGGTTGTCCGTTAAAGGCTTAGTAACAAGATTAAAACTAGATAAATCCCAGAGTTAAACTGCGAAGACAACATTTGTCTTATTAGCGGAAACAAAATTGTTTAACGCTGAGTTTTTAAACTGCCTAAAACACTCACCAGCTTCGTGGCCCGGTATGGTCCAGGTCCGACCACTTCCATCCCGTTACCCAAAACTGACTCCACACTTATGAAGACATGGACTTATAAACTTGAAAAGCTGTTTACCAAAGTGGCAGAGTAACGAAGAGGACACCTGAAGACTAAACAGAGACGTTGCTGCCAACTTTGAATTTCTTGCGTCACGTCGGACAAACGCCGTGATTTGCCAACGATCTGGTCACGTGACGAGCTGGTCTCCAACTCTACAGCGCACATGTGGCATCCGACGTCAAAAACTAAGCTTCCAGTATCTGTAAATAAACATGTGTAACGCTTTCACTACATATACTATATGTGCTTTTTTCATAAATATTTTTTGAAAGTAGACACTGCATCTAAAGTTCACATTTATGATATTTGATTCAATATTCGATTTAATATCTAGAATATAAAATTTTATAATGAAATGACATAGGTTCTAGGCAGACAGACAGACAGAAAGACAGACAGATAGATTGATAGACGCATACATAGATAGCACTATTGGTTCACAGCATGAAGGTTCCCAGTTTATGCAGCATGAGTTTTTCTGTGTAACCTTTTCATTTCTCCTCTTTCTGTGTAACCTTCCCAAATTCATCCTGAACATTGTGCAGCTCTGATCCAGATGTTGTTGAAAAAGACTCACTTTAAGTCACCACTGTTGATGGAGCTCACTTACTTTTTCCATGAGCACTGAGAATGTTTTGTGAATGTTTTCAGTAAAGATACAAAGAATTACAATTATTTGTGTGTTATCAGCTAGTGTTATTGTAAATGTTATTTACATGAAAACAACAAATCACGTTCTGTGGCACAGTAATGCAGAAAATCAGTAAAATCCAATGAGATTAACATTGCTTCTTACCACTACTCTTTTTCTTTTGTTTTGGGTTTTTCTGTTAAGCTCATAAAGTTCACATGTAATGTAATATGGTGTTTAAATAAAATTGCCATAGCTAAAATTGCCATAGCAATAGTGATCATTAAATACAAATACAAAAACTATACATTTATTGTTGTGATTTTTTTTTTCATAAACCATGTTATTTATTCTATAAAATATCATTGGACACACATTTAGTGTAAAAGGTTCTAAGCAAATGAGAATGGATAGCTTGAACTGTCCTTGGCATGCTTCAAGATCTTAATGTTATCTTTTAATGAAAGCCACAATAGTTTTTCTGTCTAAATGCAAATATATTCAGATGATGAAGAACATGGAGATCACTTGTAGATAATTTCAGAGGTGACCTTGACTCCCTTTGTCAATAAACAAAGTGAGACAGTTGAAATTTCTGATGAGATGAATGCACCATCCCTCGGACTCTTTTTTCAAAAGTTGAAACTGAAAAAGGCATAAAATACTTGTATTAACAGGAAAATGATGAATTCACAGTGTTTCAAAAACCAAGTATAAAGTCCATGTTTGGTGAGAAAATGTTTTCATAGTCACTCATTTAGTTTTGTATTGCATTGCTAAAATAAATATTCTTTGGCATTGCGCTTGTCATATCAATGAAACAGCTATTAATACTGTCTGGAAGAAAGGGGAAATGAGCTGGAAAGCTAATAACTCAATGCCCCAATATATTATAGAGAATAACATTTACTATAATACATTAAATGTTACTCATACTGGTGTTAAACCCCAGATTTAATATCAAACTGAGCTCTTCTGTCGACAGTCTTTGTGCAACTATGTCATTTTAAAAAAAATTAAATTCTCCAAATCTATGAATACCATGTGGTAGAAGGCCTGAGTATCTGTAGAAACCAATTAAAGATAAAGAGAAAATAATCCCTAAAACTTGTTATATTGAGTTTCAGATATGAAATAAGAAGCTTAACATCCCTCCAACACTTATTGAGTGAATCACCTGGAACGATCTAAGCACGTCCAGTTTCAGCTGATGATAATGTGATAATAGAAGTCCACTAGCTTTACCTCACATTAAATGCAGACCTCTTTTCTCCCACTTTGCTTGCTGCAGTGGTGGCATAAAGACAGAAGTCAGAGCAGTAGGGTCAGGGGAGAGATGCATGAAAAGCCATATATGAGACTGAGTGAGAGTGAAAGCTGAGTGGCACCTTGAAATGAACTCTGATGATGAAAATGGTCCATTAAAATGTATGAGAAGCAACCCGGCTACTCCTAAAGAATTTGAACAGCTGTAAGTAAAACCAGCTTGGATAAAAATGCTGCACTCTGGACTCTAATTATTCCCTTCTACTCATCATGCATTAACAAAAAGCTTTCCCAAGCAAAAACTGAACATAAGAATGAGTTAAGCAAAAAAAAAAAAAAAAAGTCTGGATATGGCTAACAGTGAAACATTCACAGTGAGTTGTGTTTGTGGCTTCCTTTGTTGGCTAAGACATTGGAGAGTCTCAAACAATGTTAAGTTTCTAGACAGAGCACTCACAGAAGTATTTAGGTCAATTACATATAAAATTTCCACCCATTTGGATTACTTAGATTTAACATAAACAAGCTAATAAACTTAAAGTAGTTCATATTTATCAGTCAAATGTAAATAAAACAATTAATAATTTAATTTATGAAGAATACCAATAAACCCAATATGTTTTGAATACATAAAGATAATACTTTGTACTAATACTTAAAAACCATTACATGTCCTGAATACATGGCACACTGATTTTAAGTATTTGAAACAAATTCCTCATTATAAAAGGATGGAAAACTTACATGCAATTAAAATACATAAATCTTGAAATTAGGCCTAAATATTTCTGAGTGAAGAATTTTAGATACCCAGAATTACAACTGAGCCTACTCATACCCAATTAAATGAAACATTTCTGCAAAAAATGTGCCAGCATAATAACTCTGACAGCCCTGTCCTGTACATTCAAAACTAGTGTCCTTGCCGTTGACAAATGTCTCTCCTTTCCTTGCCTTGATAGGCAAAAAAAGCTTTGACTTTTTATTATAAGGTCACAGCAGTTACAAAAGAGGGAGAGTTAATATGCTGAGGCACTCTCTGACAAAACAAAGTGAAGAAGAAGCAATCAGTGGAGCAGGAGGTGTGAAGCTGGCCATCATATCCGTAGTTCCACAGGAAAAGAAGAAAGACACGGACAACAAGAACAACAAGAGCTCAAAATAACGTCACATTTCAGGATGTCCTTATTTTTCTCTCATCATTCTGTTTTCAAAATATAAAGAAGGCGCAGCTCAACAATTATACATTTTTTAAAAAAAAAGTAACATCAGGACGTTAATATGTCAGTTAAAACACATTTCAGCAAAGCAATTTTTTTTAATAACTATTGCATAAACTCTTGACCCCATCTAAGTCAATGTTAATTTAAGTACAGGTACCAATTATTTTTTGTAGCAAAACCCTTTCTGACTGTATGGGGCCACATAGATGTGCCATGTTCACATAGGAATAACCAACAATACTACACTAATAAGTGGGATGTTTTGTAATATCACTGAAACAATGATTAGTAGCCTAACGGGAACCCACAGTCACTTGACATGGTTAGTCTGCTCTATTTATCCAACGCAGAGTTAGCACAATCTGAGCTGAGCTTTGTCCTCACACTGTTCCATTCCAACTCTAACCCAATCAAAGTAGTCTGTTAGTACACTTAACAGCGAGACCAAATTTACTGTCTTTAAAATAGGATTAAGAACTATGAGGAAAAAAAAGAAAAAAAAATTCTACTAAGTTTTTCTATTCACAGCCCAGAGGCTATACTCAGAAGTCAGTATATCTAGACAACTATATATGTTAACCGCCAATCAAAACATCATACTCTCCAATCCCCCATCCCCTCCCACTACAGTTGTCATGAATGTGAAATCAAGTTACTGAGACCAAAATGTTTTGTTTATTTTACCAGGCTGTAAATATGATTATTTCTGCTGCAGAGTTGGACATTTTAGCATGAAGATCCATGGAAACTGACTTGCTTTTGGAGCTAGCCTCCGGTGATCAGCTGAGGAGCTGCAACATTTCTTCTGCATTGACTTCAAACCCAAAAGCTAAAAGTTTGGCGTTTGGTCTTTTGCCTGGAATTGAACTTTCTTGTGTTATGCTGCCTCCATGTGGTCAGTAGTGGTATTGCTTCCTTTGAGTGGTTTTTACAATCAGTGGAAATACATAAATCAGCTTGGCACCACATTTTCTCCTAATTTTGTTTTAGAAAACTACCCAAGTTCTATAACCTTCAACCAGAATGGTGACTGACCACCATTTATCAAACTTAGCAATGATAAATGCCTTTTTAAGACCTGCCCATTATGATTTTAAATACTTTGGATGAGTATTGCAGGTCACTTACAGACCACATCCATTATTTTCACCAGAATTGTTGCATTATTTTTTCATTCATCTTCCTGTTTCCTTCAGGGTCAGCCACATAATAGCTCCCATCACAGCATGATACTGTCACTGTCATGCTTTATGATAGACGTTCAACTCACATATTGCTTAATGTTTAATAGAACGAAAGCTTGATCTTTCCATCATGTCACTTCTAGCAAAACTACGGCACAAATGTGATGATTCTTCTTTGCCACTGGTGAAGCTGCTGATCATATGTCACTATATGTGTATTATCTCTGATCTCTAAAGCTTTGAACAGGTTTAATGTCCTTTTGTTGATTTCCCTGGTTTTTCTCTTGCACAATCAGCTTTGGAAAATAATCAAGGTGCCACACTGAAGACTTTCTTTATGCATTTGATGTTTAACAATTTGGAAATCTTCAGATATCCATTTGTCACTTCTTCTACTTCTGAACCACCATGGAAGCAACATCTTTTTTATTTCCTCTGAGATGAATATACCGGCTGTAACATAATAACTCTCTTAAACCAAAATGGCAAGCTAATACGGTATTAATGAGAGCAGAATGCATCAATTCATGAATGTAACAGTTCAAAGATCTTTAATACAGTTTATGTAACCTGGATGAACAATCAAGGACTGTATTGTATTTGATTAAAAGGATGCTCCCTTCATCATCCCAGTTTTTATTATCTAACATGTAGTAGGTTTTATGTAATATGCAGAGGGACGTACTTTTGAGTCATGTTACCAGGTATTTTGCACTAGTGCACATTAATATTATCCCTTGGGACCTGGAGGAATGGGTTTAAAAAGCAAAAACACAAAAAGGTTTATGTTTTTAGAGGGAAATTATGCATAAGCCCTGTAACTTCATAGAGGTCTAGTATGTTTAATAGCCATATATGGAACTGTAAAGAGGATAGCTGTCATTGAATTATGTTGGTCCTGGGTTTAATTCAATTTATGGTTTTAAGATTTTTTTTCTCTCATGTACTTGGCTGCACGAACATTTGATCAAATAGATTGCATTCTTAAATCAACAAGACATTGTATCACTCAATTCCACTGGTTTCCTGTAGCTTGAGGCGATGCAGATGGAACACGGGCTGAAATTACTCTGTGTTCAATAGCAGCAAATCAAAGCAAATTGTAAAATACAATCTACGCTCTCTAAATTCATCCCAATGCATTTGAGCTGAGGCCATAGCAGTGTTTTATCAAATTTGTGCATTCAGAACTGAATGCCCCATACGGTGGTACTTGGTAACAGGAGTTTCTTTTGAAACCTTATAGAATTATTCTTCCTTTCTTTCTGAGGAATAAATCCTATACTGTTACTAAATATCAGCACCCCAACAATGTTAAAGTATACTTAGGCATATGAGAAACTATGTTTACTGGCTGAAAATTAGATTAAAAGATCAATATCACAAGACTGTGTGGTAAAAATGAAGAAGGAGCTCACTTCAGCTAGTTAGCTTAGAACAAAGAAAGGACAGCTTATTTTCATATGCATGACTGTTTCCCTAATGATATCTTGTCATCACTGTAAAAACAGCAATGTGTCTTTTTTAATGCTTTTTGTTACTTTATTAAGTGAATAATATGTTTTTGTAAGATCCTGCTTAGGTCAAGCTGTGAACTGTGATCCTTCACTGTTGTCATGCTAAGCTAACTCGCTGCTGCTTTATTTGGATATGTCTCAGTTAACTGAAGGTAAACAGGTGCTTGTTACTATCTGTGTTGGCAAATAAATAGATCAATGTTTAGAAGGAAACTGATAAATAGGCAAGCTATCTTATGAACTATAGTTTCCCATTAGGGACAGCAGAAATTTGTTTCTGAAGAGGTCTTGTCACATGTCTGGAAATGTGCTTATGTTCAGTTACGTCTGTAAAAATAGTCACATTTGAATCTATAATAAAATCAGTGATAAAGTGAATTATGCTCCCATTATATATTATATTACATTTAATTTGATCAAAGACACTATGCCCATTTCATTAATGTCAGACTTGCAGTGTCTAGAATGACTGAGCTGAGGGTAGCAAGGCAATGTGTTAAAACAGAGTTGTGCTTTTGTGACATAACATTTATTTTTTAGTGTTCCTGCAGTAAGAGTTAGCATGTACCAAAGACGGTTATGCAACATATGGTAAAGAGGAAGCCTTTTGACATTAAGTAATGTCTGTTTGTCTAAGCTGTTCATTATTATAAGATCAGGACACTGATAGCAGTCTATTTTAAATTTTGTAGGTCAACTGGAAACATCACCTTCAATACCACATATTAGGACTCGAAGAAAATCTTGTCATCTGATCTCCTGCTGTGTTGTGGTAGATAAACTGCTGAATGAATTGTTAATGTTTCATCTCAGGAAGGCTGGGGAGCTAATGACTTTCTGAGGTTTTATCTCAGGAAGGCTGTTTAAACAAGGAGTGCACAAAGGACATTCTGTGCAAAGATAGACTGGAAAGCTTTTTTTCTAGATCAAGTGCATAAAGCTTAAAAGGAAGACCACCTTTATGGCAATAATCATTGTCTAAAGGTAAGTAAGCAAGTAAAGTTTATTTATGTAGCACTTTTCACAAGTTAAAAGCCACAAAGTGCTTCATGAGCCACAAATAAAAAGATAAGACACAAGCATAAAAAAGAGGAAGCATAAAACAAACATAAAACATTAAAAACACAAGAACAAACATACACAACATTCTACCAGCCCAAGTCCAATTAAAAGCCTGTCTAAATAAGTAGGTCTTAAGCTTCTTTTTTAAAGTATTCAGGTGAGTTGAAGCAACATAAAGAAGCAGGTAACATGTTCCACAATCTAGGGCTCACAGTTCTAAAAGCACGCTTAACTCTAATCTTAAAATGAGTGTGTTGCACCACCAGCAGCCTTGACCAGATGACCTGAGACTGCAGAGCTGGTGTGGAGATCTAAAAGGTCTGAGGTGTAAGCAGGAGCTTGACCTCATAAGGCTCTGAAAGTGAGAACTAAAAATGGATTCTGAAATGTACTGGTAACCAGTGCAGAAAGAATAAAACAGAGCTATGTGATGTCTCTTTTTTGTGTTTGTTAGGAGCCTTGTTGCAGCAGTCTGGACTGCTTGTCTTTTTTATTTAAAAAGGTAAAAAGGCTGTTACAATAGTTTAAACGTGATGAAATAAAAGCATGAACGATCATCTCCAATTCTGATCTCAAAAGTAATTTGTGCAGTTTTGCAAAATGTCTAAGCTGTCTAGGCAAAATGTCTTGCTGATATGATCTCTACGGGGTTTTTAGAAGGGGTGAGACTGGTTATTTTTCAAATTTGGCAAAATGCCTAAGCAATTCCTAATGAATTCTCTTGAAGGTAATTCCAAAGACATAGAACCAAATCACACCAAGGTTTCTGAGGTTTGGCTGGACAGACAAGCCTAATGCAGCGAGGTGCTGACAAGGTATGACAAGGCTTCATAACATGTTGGAATGCAAAGATAAATCTATAAGTGTACCTAATATTCTGGACACATTAAAGTTATGTACTGAAAAGATGCAACTTGGTTTTTGGCAAAGGGATGATACATAGTACAGTAAACACATATACAGAATAACATAGAAACTTCTACATGTAAAAATTCCACATAAAAAAAAATTAAATTAAATCAATCAATAATACATTACTGGAGTACTGATGCACTGCATATGTTGTTGTTTCTTACACCAGTATTTCCTTCAGTACGTTATTTTCTTCCTTTTAATGTTAACTTGAATTAGGCCTAAGACTGAGCTGGCAGTTCATTTAAGGCTATTTAGCTTTTTCAAAGCATATACTTTGGCATTCTAAGAAAACTGACACTGAACAAGAGAGACTGAACGAACTGAGCTTTTAGAGACCTTGATGTCTGCAAAAATGGAAAAAATAACTTCAAAGGGAAATCCCATCACACTTCTTACAGTTTTTTTTAAAACACTCTCATGACTTGTGCATGGGTAACCTTCAACACAGTTATTTTGGATGTTATTTATGCTGTTACATTTTCTTACATTATTTTGCTTCATTTTTTTTCAGTCAAAGGAATGTCATTGTTTTTTTTAAATTAAGGTCATTATATAAGAAATAGCACAAGAAATTTATGTCCAATGGCTTGGAAATAAAGATGTCATTTAGTTTCAAACAGGTAGTCCTTCTGCATGCTCTTCCATTATGCATGTAGTGATATGACAGTTACAAAAAATGACAATTTCAACAAAGTTAGGCTTCACCTGGCTGGCAATCCTAATCCTTTTCCATTTTAATGATTCCTCTGAATTCATCTTTACATTCTGTGGGGCAGGAGAAGTGGATGCAGAAGAGACTGCTTCTTGAACCCCATGGGTTGGTGTCCAGAGACACAAAACCTGTCAGAATGTGATGTAAGCAGAGCGACAGCCCGATTACCCAGTCTGCATTTAAATATGGGCTTTGTATGAGCTAGAACGGGCTGTGAAATGGGCTCCAGGTGGGTTTGTCTTCGGTTCCATGGCAACACCTGTTTGCTGACATGGAGTCTACGTGGTTTTTAGAAGGAGCGAGACTGGTTATTTTTCTAATGTGGCACATTTATTAATGATACTACATAAAACTCACAAAACATTTTACCAGTTTCTTGTCCCATACACATTTAGTCTACTTGCATCCCTCCTGGGCCTCATATATTTGACCCAAATAGGACCCCAAGGACAGCACGGTGACTTAATGGTTAGCACTTGTTGCCTTTGACGGTTTTCAAAATAATGTGAAATAAAACTAGAAATGTCTTTTGTACTTCTTGATAAGATTTAATATTTAACAAATTGCACTATATATCATTAGTTTGATGGATTTTGAATGTCAACATCTGATTGTGGAAATAAACTAGTAATAAAATCTGCCAAACAAATGATCACATAAGACCAAAACATCTGCACTAAAGAAGATTTCAAGGAAATAAAGAAAACTGCTTGTGTGTCATAGTTTAGGGCCGAGCTCAGTTGATGTAACTGTTCATAAACGTAAATGTAATCAACAGCGGAAGGTATGAATGTTCTAGAACATCCACTGCTGTGACTCACAGAGATTGCACTCAGTCCTTAATCTGAACACAGCTTGTTCACGTTCACCTGGAAGTTCAGCTGTGTTTGAGTACTATCAGGACTTTAAACTTATTACAGAGGGTTTTCGTTAAATCTTTGACCATTTAGTTTGTTCTCTATTAAGATTCTGTTTTAAATGCATCTCAAAAGACCATCATAATATGAAGAAAGTTTCTTTTGTTTGACTCTCAGTGTTTTCTACTGTTTTTAAAACATTTGTAAAGAATAATAAATGATATATTGAATGAAAGACCTTATTTTTCATCACATATATTGTTTGATATTTATGAGGGGAATCTGCAGAACTGCTGGCACATCGGCCAGCAAGTTGTATGTTGTAGGTAAGACTCAGAAGTCTTTAAGGAAAACAGCAACTAAAATCTGCAGCCTGTGTCCTTTATTTTGGCATGAACATGTGATCTCCTCTATGGCGTTCAGATTGTGCTGCTGGCTGAACTCCTGAGGCTGCAGCAGAATAAACAACTCTCATGTGAGGTGACGGCTGAAGATATGACTGAGGAGAACAAACAAGCACTCAGAATGCAGTAAGACACTGAAACACACACACACACACACACACACACACACACACACACACACACACACACACACACACACTACACCTGTCCATCTCTCTGCTCATGGACAGAGGAGTGGTAATGATGAAACTTGTGTTTTCTGTCTCTTTGAAGGCTCTGGAGTCTCTTTAGTTCTGACAAGACCGCACACTAACTTGAAATAATTTATCACTTTTAGCTGAATTTATCCTCTAGATATGTACAATCCTCTCATCATATTTCTGTTTTTGTTCTAGGTGTGGGAGGTGAACACAGGTTTGAAGATGAGAGATGCTGAGTTCGAAGCCAGAAGGCTGCTAAACTCAACTCTGTGGTGCTATGAATACCGTGGAAAGAGTAATCTCTGTAATCCACAAACATCCTACAATCATCATCGAGGTTGACAAGTATACTAGGAGGCTGACAAGTATACTAGGAGGCTGACAAAGCAGCAGCGGGGAGCAGCTGGCTTCAAGCTGCTCAGCCAACAAGAGGTGGAAGTGCTTTCAAGAGTCCTGCAGAGCATCTGTTGCTTCTTCAATGTTCTTCCTTCAGCATGCCCTCCCAGCAGCTCCGTAAAATGGCTGTTGGTCTAACAACAGCAGTTGAAGACCAGGTCTTCCATGCTCCTGCAGGTCACCTTCTCACCCTCCATCAGAGATAACAACATCAGGTCTATCCAGGAAAGGGTGAGATGGGTTTATGCTGAAGACTGCTATTTTGTACATTGAAGGTCATCTTCTAGACCACTGGTCCAGTCCAGTGCAATAAGAAAAGATGCCGAGAAAAGCCTGTCTATACGAGCTCACTGACTAATGAACTGAATTCCACAGAGTTTTCGGAAAACAAGATCTAAACATTTTTCTGCCAAACAAAACTTCAAATGGAGAAAGTGGGAGGGAACCTCCTGCACTGCTTGCATCTCCCAAAAGTGACACTCGCTGATGCAAAGTTCGAAACAATTTCAAATAGGGAAAAGGGAAAAAAAAAGCAATCATCAGAACTTTCACAAATATTAACGTTTTAAAAAAAAGTTTCTAAGAAAATGTCAATAGTCTGTCAAATGTAAAATTTTATTTAAATGATTGCAAATCCACAGTTTATTTCTATAGAGTTTGCTTAAAATTCAAAGCACAGGATTTAATCATGAAGCAAGATTTGAAGAGGAAGGGAGGTTGACAGAGAATTTACTGCCAGAGACACAACAAAAAACATAACCAACCAATCATAAGGAAAAAGGAAAAATGGTGGCTTATTTTAGTGGAAAGGTGGTTAATTGGGTTTGCTCTTTCTCTGCCAGTCTCTTGTTGATGAGTGTGAAAGAAGGATGAAAAAGACTGCTCCAAAGCCAACTTTTAAATGCATGAAAAAGGTTTGTCACAATAAAAAAAGGCATAAAACCTCATCTGCAGAATCTGGGATCTTCCTGGCTAATTATGGAAAAATCAACGAACAAAGACAGACACATGCTTTTATAGAGGACAAAGCTGAAACCCTGCCTCCAGCAGCTGTTATCCATCTATCACCTTCACAGCTCTACATGTAGAAAAACTCATCAGTAAGAAAGATCAAAGTACATCTTACTTCTAAAGAAATTCCAGGAAGACCCAAATTCCTTAAAAGAAAGTGTTTATTCTTAAGTATTCATGTTTATAACAAGAGTTAGATACTATTGAAAAAAAGCTCAGATATGATAACATATTACTAACTCATCTTTGTATAAAATAAACAGAAGCAAGTTGTCAACATTCCTGTTCAACTGTAACATCCGCTGACTGTAACTGATGCCACTGGGACATTTGGCTTAACTCACAACACTTAAAGGTATTCCAGCACTGAGGATACTTATGATGAAGAGTGGTATCCTTTTTGGTTAATATTTTTCTTGTGTTTTCTTGTTATGTTTATTCCATGTTTTATTTTGAAAGTACCTGGCTTTCCCTCTGCTTCTATATCCTGTTGTCTACCTTGATTTTTCTCACGTGTCTAGTCTGCTGTACCTTCCTTGAGCAAGTCACTTATTTGTTTGTCAAATCTGACACTTTGTGTGTATCAGAGTTGAATTCTCCAGCCTCTTTATCTCACAAAAGCCTTCTGTACTTTTGTGGATTTTTGGATTTCCTGCCATGTTAATGCTTTTGTTGTAACAAAGAACAGGGTTATTTACTCCTGGCTGCTGGGGCCTATTTCAGAAAGCAAATAACATGCACACTTTGAGTATGTTAAACCTGAAATGAGAGAAACTCTGGCTTTTCCATTTCAGATAGCAAGGCTATCCTTGCTACCTATAATGGAGAAAGACAGTTAACCTGAGAAAGACAGTTAACACAGCTGCATTTCAGAAAGTGAGCTAACTTACATTCAGAGTCAGTCACTATGGTAACTAACTCTGTGAACCTCACTTTAATGAGAGGAGATCTTGTTCCATACACCCCGAGTTCCTCTTTGTTTCATCCTTTTCATAAAGTTGAACAGAGTTCATTTTTGTTTGCCAATCAATCATGTAGCACACCTTTTGGAGCAATGACAGCGATGTCCTTGTGCTGATAAAGAGACAGCTGTGGCTAGAATGAAACTTCAGTTGCAAGGGGAAAATATACTAAAGCTCCTAATAGATTGTTTGACATAATCCAGTATTTTCTCTTTTTTTGTCTTGAGTAGTCATATCTACATGATCTCTGTCCATGAGCAACAAAAATCATGGTGACCATACCGTTAGTTCCCACCACATACACTTTTGTCTCTTTTTTTTTTTTTTTTTTTTTTTTGTTTGCCTAGCCGTTACATCCTGGCCACACACCCCTAAAATGCATTAAAGTATTTCATGGGATTTTGGGTAAATTATATAAAAATGAATATTATGACTGAGTTACAAAGACATTTTGAATTATGTCCTACTTCTACTTCAGTGATTGAAGGAATTTTCTTTTAGTGATTGGATCTATCGATGGCACCTATATTCCTGTCAACACACCTTGAATGATGTTTCTTTTACCACAGCAAAATGTTATTAGAGACAACCACAAGCCTGTCTGAATTATGTTTGAATACTTCATACTCAGATGCTTTCAATTTCTTTTTTCCTGGCACGACTGTGCCTGCATGAAAAATGAATCTTAGATATAATATACATACTTCTACCACTTGTCACTCAGATAATAAAAGGTCAAATTTAAAATAGGGATGCACTTGCTCCGCATTTTCTCCCATGTCAGCCTTCTTTCTGTCTGTCTTTGTTTGTGAAGAAAGATGTTATCAAATCTATTAAATGATTGATAGGAGAACTCTAACTCAAATGAGGAAAAGTAGGAGGACCTATTCTGTTTAGTTACTGTTGCCATAGTGAATCATGGTATCATAGTCCAGCTGATGACAGCTTTTATTGTGTGGTTCACAGGCTTAGTATAGTCAGATGTGACTGAACTAACTCTAAATCCTGGATTTGTAAACAGGTGACTGCATTTCTCATCTCAGGGTTTACTCACTATAAGATAATGTTTTAACAAAGAGGGTTTTTTTTAATATTCTTTAAGAAATCGGCCCCTAGGTCTCTTGCATTTGGGGGTTGCTGCAACAACAACATTCACAGTTAGTCTGAACCATAATAACAAGCTTGGTTGTCCAAAAAAATAATTTCTGTTTTATTTTTCTTTATCTTTTAATGCATCGCTTTCTTTTCTTTTTTATTGTCAAAAAAAAAAGAGAAGACATGTCATCGCCCCAGGGAAAGCTGAGATAATGAGAGGAAAATGGGCTCCCACAACCAACTGATGAGTTACAGCATATTGGCCTTAAAGAACAAAGATTTGTGATTTACAAAACTGGAACTATTTAAGGGGTGTACCTTAAATGGCAACACATAAGTCAAGATGTCAAACAGCACTGTGATCTACTGTTTTGAAAGTAAGTACCAAATTAAAAAGTAGCAGAAACGAAGAACTTCCAGAGCCATCAGTTAAAAGAAGGTCCTAAAAAAATCTTAAAGTAGTTATTTCTGTGCTACTGTGCCACTGTGAACCAGCTGGAGAGTTCTAGAAATACAGTTTAATTTGAGATATGACAACGTAATTGGTTATAAACTATGCTCTCAAAAACTAGTGACAGAAATGAGAGCTTAGAAATGGCTCTAACATTACGTTTGAAAGCAGCTGGGACATCAGAGAGGCATTAATCATTTCTGCATTACATGGCCCAAGGGTTCTGCCATATGTTGCTAATATGATTAACTACAATATAATATGCTGCCTTCTGGACAATGTGCCACCCAAGGTGGGATGTTGGCCAGAAGGCACTAAGAAAGCTACAAATACTGAATTATTCAAATTTGAAAAAGAGGCTCCCGAGGTTGGCAGAACTACACAAAGAAATGTTCATGTTGCCCTTTACACCAGAACGGCCTGATATTGGACTTCAACAGTTGTGGATTAAAGCCGGAAAGATTACTTGAACCAGAACATTTGAATATCTTTATGATAGCCTTAAGAAATCTTTCTTTCCTCACTTTACTTTTCAGGAAATTAAACAATTGCAGCTAAAACCTTAAAACTATAACTGTGGTAACAGTTGACAGGAGGAATGTTGACCCTTTGTAAAGGGAAACATTTGTTTGCATCTTTCTTGCCATCATTAAAGTACAAAACTTAGTACTTTCCCATAATTTGCAGAGCTCCCTGCCAACTGGAAATCAGCAGCCTGTAACTATTATTTTGTTATTCTGGAGCACAATAACAAAACTATTCAACAAAACTATTCTCTTTCTCCCAGCTTAAAACCACTGAAACACATTATAACACTTCAATTATAGTAAATGATCATTTTTAGGAGAGCCATATTATTATTACCCCAAGTTTATCTTTGCTCTCTGCTTGTTTGAGTCAGTTCCCCCTACAGATGTAGGTTCATGCTTCTGGTTAACATAGTGACATGTGAAATCCACCAGGACCCCCTGCTTTTGTTTTCCATTCACCTCAAGCTTGGACTTGTTTATTCTAAGATGTTTTCTGTACAGCACAGTTGCAAAGAGTGGCTTCCTGAGCTTCTGTAGCCCATCACCCTGCCATTTCTCAGGTGAACTCTCATCAAAAAGATGTTTCAGAATTGTAGCTCAGTGGACTGTTTTTCATTTCATAATGAGTAATTTCTACAGCCAGCAGCGTGAAAACTACTCAAACCAGCATGTCATGTCCATCAGTCATGCCAAAGGTTACAGAAAGTTATAGAAACTGCATGTCACATAGGTACAGATTCCTCATTTGATCCTCATGAACAGACAACAGTTCCTTGGTTTTGTTGTCATTCCAGTTTTTATTAGTTTGGGAAGCCTTTATTACTTTTTTCCTCTTCAATGTAAGAAATTACTTTGGTTCATCTGGATTCGAATTAGATTTTCAGGGCCAGTACCAATGCTACCAGACAGTGCTAATTAGCAACCTGAAAAGCTAAAACCTTAAAACCTAGCAAAAAAGAATAGTTATTGTTTTTTTTTGTTTTTTTTTTTTTCATAAGTAGAACATGTTATGTCTTGCTGTTAATTGCGCTACCATTACTGGCTGTGGGTTGGCCTGGGAGGATTTGAGGACAGAGTTTGGCTAAGCAGCAGGTAGCATTTGCTAACTGTGTGTAAGCTAAATGCAGCAGTTCTGTCACAACCAAATGAATATTTGAAACAGGAGACGAGAGCACCCCTATATTCCCCGGGGCCTATGTTCCCCAGGGCCTATATTCCCCGGGGCCTAGGCCTAGTAAACATTACACTTTACCTACTAAAAAGGCTATAATATAAAATTTTCTTACATTTTATGCAAAAATATTTTCCGAATTT
>JAOWBL010000919.1:1944-16403 GCA_028564865.1 Zenarchopterus dispar | reverse complement strand
CATCTCAAACTCTATTTTTGTGGACCAATCATTACATTCTTTACAGTTTATGATAAAACAAATATAATTAATATTTTAATACAAATACTTGTACCATGAATGGACTGATGTTTAAAGAAGAATAATACATTTATACTTAAATCCTCAATGTTGCAGTACCCTTTCTGACCACATGTGGTCAGCCTCAACAAAGTACACCCCCCTAGTGGTACAAAGTAGTATTACAAGACATACCGGACTGTCCCCACCTATGGACACAGTATTGTCAGTAGTTTCATGCTGTGAAGTTGTTGTTTTACTATATAGAGTGGTGTGAAGATTATGATCTTACTTTTTTTAAAGCAAACTTTTCAAACTTTAATGTCAGAGGTTACCCTGAACCAAACAAATATCACCCATCAATAAAACACACCCCCTAAAGCCTTATTTATGCTTCTCCGTCTACTCAACACAAAAGAAACACAGTTGCCTTGACGACCTTGTTTACCTCCTGAAGTTTTGTATTGAGGTCTTTGCATCAAGAAGAACTTCCATGAACCAGTTTGCCTCCACAACACTAGGGGGCGGTCAAGTTCAGGAAGGATCTTTCATGAGAGTTTCCCGCTCTGAATCATTTTTCGAAGATAGAGGGTGTTGTTGGAGATGGAGATAATCAATGTGGGACGGTAAATTCTTTTATTGCGAATTTTTCATTGTAAATAAAAACAAAGCCACGTGAGGAGGTGGTGTGTTTTGACCTTCTGTGGCCTTTGAATGAATCTCACTGATGGAGCAAAGCGGAGAAGCGAAGTGCTGGGAGTCAGAAAAGTTTGGAGGTGCACATCTGGTGCCTCAAAATGGCGGAAAAGAATAAATCACACTTTACAGCAACTTGGGAAGTGTAGCTTAACAGTTTGAACAGAAATGAAGCTGCAGTTGTGGAAATGTTGACTAGACCTTGAATGTCTGTGGTATACAATGTCTTTTGTTTTAATTTCTTTCAGATAATTGATTTTTTTTTTTTTTGTACTAGATGGGAGCGTTTTTATCATGCCTGTTCTGAAATCACATGCAGCTATTACACTAATTTTGAATCAAACTGGTTGCTAAATATTAGAAATGTACTCAAATATATCTTTTCATATTGATATATGTATTACTACTTTTACCTTCCATCTAAGTTCATCTGGATGATTTTTCTATTGTGTAGAAAAGAAGCAGTTGTATTGAGGAGACTTCTCACTGTTGGTGACTTTAACACTTTATTATCACCCTTTCAGGACCTGCCCAGGTAATCAGGCTGAGCGCAGTCTCACAAAGAAAATGCTTCATGTACTGTTTGGAGACCTTCCAGTGCTGGAATGCTGTCAAAATGTTAATTATGCAAAGAGATGCTATTATTTTCAGAAATAACAAGTGCGTATTAGTTCATTTAACATTTCAGACACAGAAGGACATTGTTTCCAAACACGAGTTTTCTTTCTCCAGTTTAAAACAAACAAAAAAAAAAAACCCAAGCACATACAATCAAGTGAAGCCCGAATGTCTTTTGCGCCGGAGCCCTGATGGATGGGAAACGGTTAAAAGCTGCTTATGAGCTGAGCGTTTAGTCTGGCACGGTGGACCTGCGTGGCCAGTCGACTGTAGCAGGACCAGCCCAGGGACTGAGCCTCGCTGGCCGGCTGCCAGGAGAGCCCCATGCTGCAGACAATACCCACCTGTGTTAGGCAGGAGTGTGTGTGTGTGTGAATGAACACACACATCTACACACACATGTGCTCAAACAGGCAGAGAGGGGCTCCTCCTCCCCCCTCATCCCCCAGCTCTCCAAATGTCTGTCAACAGGCTCCGGCTCTTGTTTTGGCTCATTGTGTTGGACGCTGCTGTTTGAAAGCAAAACTCTGAGATGAGAAAAAAAAAAAAAAAATCCGAACTGTGATGACGAGAGTCTCCTAAACGGATGGAGGGTCCGGCTGATGCATGTGCATTCAAAGGACACCCCCCCCACCCCACCCTGTTCGGATCTCCACGACCCCTCCGACAAACGTGCCGGAGGCGTAGAGGGGTGAGGGGAGGGAGACGAGCTGTGGGGGTCCCTGGGGGTCTTCACTCTCTGGTTACTGCAAAGAGGCTGCCGCTGCCAGAGGGTTGCTATGGCAACGCTATTTGATTTCTACAACAATGCAAGAGCACCGCTCCCCTCCATCCTCTTCCTCCTCCTCCTCCTCCTCCTCTTCTGAGCTCCACATTCACATGCACACACAGTCAAAGTTGCAAGGCCCGTGTGATTGGCCAATTACCTTGTGGATCATGATTTTTAAAGCAGGCTGATGATACCCATGTGGGTTTAAAAGCTGATTCATTTGAAATTAAAATACAGCCTCTGAATTGATTTTACATCACAAGATTAACACATTTATAATTCTTGAATTCCATTATAAAAAATAAAAATAATAATGCAGAGAGTCTCTGTGGTGAAATAGTGATAGTTCAGCATTGTTTTTTTTTTTTGTTTGTTTATTGTTGCCAAATGAATTTACAAATGAACTGAAATTACATTACAAGGTTCACAAAGGGCTTCACTCTTTTTTTTTTTTCCTCTCATTCACCCACTCGTGGGTACACAGCAGTGACGATGGAGCTCCAGTACCATCATTACATGATTAGAATTCATCGTCTTGCTTTGGGGACGCGTGGGTGTGTCGGACAGGAGGGTCTGGGGGATCGAACTGCCAACCTCGTGATTAGTGGGCAACCTGCTGTACGGTCGGGGCAACAGCTGCCAAATGTCGTCTAAAAAGCTCAAACTATGGAGAGTTTCAGGCCTTTCATTTCAGACTCGTAGGGAGCAGAGAATGAGCATCTTTGATTGGATTTAACGTAATTAGTCTTTGTTGGATGTCAACCTTTTTGGACTTGGTGAGAGTGCTCCCAAGGCACGGTTTCGCTAAATTAGTCATTCAGTACGATTTTTATGAGCAACTAAAACATAGTTGATATTAAAATTTCCTTTTTAAATCAGAATCAGCTTAATTGTCCAGGTTTTTGTACAACCAGCGATGAATTTGGGGTTAACATGGGACAACTTGACCCTGAATTTGAATTGCAAACAGTATGTACGCAGATTTGAATTCAACGAAACTGTCATGTACAAGAATGGTTAAAAATAGTAGTGCAAAGAAAAAGAATAACAGTAGTTAGTGCATTAAATCATAGCAGAGAGCCATTTTTATCTCCTCGTATTCCAGTTTTGCTTGTCATCACTTCAAATAAAGCAAAACGAGTATTTTTAGCTGCTTTGTTGTGATGCTGATCAGAGTGTATACAGCCGGGGTGATCAATCCTACACCGAACCCTGTAATGACAGTAATGTCTGTCCCATTTTAGCCTGCAGGGGGTTCAGAGGGATGGAGAGCACCTTTTTGAGTCGAGCAGACGGTCACTCGGCTGACGGTGTAAATGTTTATGGGTGGGTGGCGCAGCTCGAAGAAGGATATCAAGACAAGAGGTCTGTATTTTCAGAGGGTTGTGTTTGTGTCTGGCTGTGATTTGCTTCAGTGACGGGGCGCGTTTAAGGGGCCAGAATTTGAGCATTTTTATAGTTTTGTGCCGTTTTTTTTGTCTTCAAACGGCTGATGAAGCAGCGTTCGTGGTGTCTAAATCCCTACCAGGTGTCCAGATTGATTTCGCGTGTCTGCTAACTACTTGAATCGAGTCGGTTAGATGTTTCTTCCCCTCGTGAGCTGATGAAACAAAACCGCCGGTGATGATTTGCTCTCAGAGAAACGGGGGGGTGGGGGGTGGCAGGGGGGTGGCAGCAGCAGCGGCAGCTAATTTGAAAGATTTCTCTCCCTGTGCAGAACCGTCAGGAAAACCCTGACCATGCATGCTAAACAGGAAACACTTTTGCCATATGCCCGTAACGCATCCTATGGCGTGCCTGGTGCCGAGCGCCAGAGTGCGAGCAGGAAACGCCATATTGGCCTCCTAGGACATTGAGATCATGTGCTGGGCCCCCGGGGCGTGGACACATGGTCCCAGACCGCCTCGTCCCCTCGTCCTCCTGCTGACGAGACGAGCTGTTTTACCTCAAAGTACTCTTCTGAACGTTTTCATCTCGTCTTTCACCTCGCATAGTTTATTTTTTTTAAACTAGAGTAATGATAGTGAGTTGATGTCTTAAAAGGAAAAGGACTCCTTTGAGTAATTTGGACATAAAATACAACTCAGAGCTTTAATAAAGAGGACAGTTTATTGCTTTTCCCCCCCTTTTTTTTTTAATATTAAGCACTGCATGTATTACCTGTATCTTGGCCATAGCTGGATTGCCCTTGCTGGCCAAGCGGGGTCCCCTTAATATGATTACGACGGATTATGGCGTTGTCTGCACATCAAAAGAGCCAAGACCAATTATCAGCCCTGCCTTTCAACGCAGTGGCCACTCCTCCACTCTCCCAACAAACGCAGGAAGAAAAGGTTGGAGCGGCGCTTTCATGATACTGCAGGAGCCCAACGCTAATGGACGGATTCATCATTCATTCAGGCCTTTCATGTACGATATTAAGCTATGATGGTGGCGAACAGTTGCTTTGGCGAGTCCCTAAAATAGATTTTAACGTCAGAGCTAATTATTTCAGTCCCAGAGGCAAACAGGTTCATGTGACAGAATATGCGGTGCGTTGTTTTTAAAGTGGAGTCGGAAACTAAGAGCAAGCGTTCTCCGCCTTCTGGAGATGTTTAATATTTGTCATCTACACTTGAAGGTTTTTATGATTTTTATTTTTTTGCGTGTTGTTGTAAAAGGTTTTGGTGTGGAGGGAGACGGCAACGAAGGCTTCGCTTCGTTTTGTCAAGGTTTCCATTACCATAATCCCCCATCAGAACGGGTCCGCTATTACTCCTTTGTGCTGTCTGTGCTCATGACAGGAAATCAAATGGATTTGGATAAAAGTCCCCCCCCCCCCCCCCCCCCCACACACACACACACACACACACACACACACACATACTCTGCACACTTTTGCAGCACTTACAAGCAACCCACACAGCCACTCTGGGTTTTTTTTTTTTTCTAATTACGCTCATAGTTTCACTTCTCTCTAAAGTCTCGGAGCGCTCGAACAAAGGTGACCCCTGGAATCCTGCCACCCATCACCGGCGGAGCTGGAGTCGGCTTAGAGTCCTGTCAGGAGTCAGATCAAGCCATTAAAATCCCCTTTTCCGCTACTCAGACACTCACTTTTTCCTTTGTGTGCTCCACAGGAAAGCGAGAGCTTGGCTCTTGTTTCCAAAAACTATTACACCCCATGCTTTTCTTTTTTTTATTTATCGTATCCCGTCTCATTCAGTTCCTCGGGATAGTCATTACTTTTTAGTTTTAAAATCTCCTTCAATGGGATATTCAGAACCCAGTTTGACCAGTTGAAACCATAACCCACTAAACTTGACTCGGGCAGCTTCTTTCCCAAAACCTGTGCTTTATGTTTTTGATCCATATGTTTTTTTGGTTTTTTTTTAAGGAAACAAATACCTGCAGCAAAAAAAAAGTGGTGCTGCTTGCATCCCTGCGAAGATAATTATGCTCAGTGTTGTGAACTAATTCCAGCAGGCAAAAGCTCTCCTCGTATCGCTGCGCCACAGCTGGTCTCGCCGCGTTCCCGTCCGGCTCTCCTGCAGAGCTCGGTTTAATCACAGAACCTTTTGCGAGGAGCCGCTTGAAATTTCCACTCCACTTGGTTGCACACAGCATGTGGAGTTGTACGGGTGTTTATATATACGGGGGCACGTATGTGTATTAAATGCTCCGGCTATACAGGTGAATCCAGAGGAACCATGTCAGCACAGCAGACAAGCGGTGTGGACGATAAGCAGGTGAACACTCAATCACGGTCCCTGCAAGCGCGTAAAAGCGAGGCCGAAGCGGCCTTTACGCGTACTACTGCCCTCCCTTTTTGGTTAACCTGCAGCCAGCGAGAGGCCAGCATTAATAATTCAAACAAACACCCAGACGTGATGGAGCAGACAAGGGGACCTGGTGAGAGAAGCACTTCTGTTGAAAAAGACTATTAAATACAAAAAAAAAAAAACAATCGTTTTCGCTTTCTTGGACTTTAAAGCCACTTGCTCTAAAGCACCAAAAATGAAAATAAATTGTTTTAATTGAGAACCAAAAACACTTTTCTCTGAACGTGCAGCAAATTTAGCATCATTACCCTCCCTGATGATGGTTTTCCTCTGGTTTATGGGTTATTTCTGCTCACTGTATAGTTATGTATAGTTATTCACCACGACTGAAATGAATACGACCCCGCAGTGTTTTCTAGTTAACCCCTGCGAGCCTGCGACTGCTTGTGTGCACGCTCGTTCACAGCCGACTGACTACGGGAAGCCGCTTGTATATTCATGCATTCATGCAGCGCTCCTGTGTGCTTCATGAATGCAAAAATAAATAAATAAATAAATAAAACAAAAAGAGAAAACGCAGACCCACTCACAGGAGTCCTATTGTTGTGGTCAGGATTTGATGGGTGCAGAGCTGGAGTGGGACACCCCCCACCCTGGTTGCTGCTACTGACTCAGTGGGTGGGTGGGTTGGGTGGGTGTGTGCATGGAAACCCTCCTGGGAGAAAGTCTCCACTGCACACAAATCATTACTGCTCATCAGTCGCTGACACTCGGCCACTTGTTTACTCAGCAGCTTGACTTGGCGGAGACACTGATATGCAGACGGTTAAAACGCGCTTAAAGAAACATACCTCGTTATAAATCAGGATAGTACGGAGGGAAAAAAAAAAAAAAAAAAATCATTGCAAAACACTTGTTTGGGGAGCGGCGTGTTTTTTATTCTGTCAGCGCTGAGTGGGTCGATGCCCCGAGCTCAATATGCGCAATTCATCATAACTTCAAAGTCTATTCTCAAACAAATTGCCACAATTGATATGTGTGCAGTTTTTCATTTGACAAAAGACTGTCGAACGAGCTTCCCCGTGACGGAAAGTGTTGCTTCAGCAGTACGCGGGCCCATATCAAACACCTAAGAGTGAATTATTTATGTCTGCCACATCATGTGAGCTGCATGAAAAATACGTCACCCTCTCTGCTTTCATAGACGGCCCTCACTGATGATGTTTTGTGCACGTGTGATTTTTTTATTTTTTTTAAATGGTGATAAAAGTTCCTTGAGGACTCGCTGGTTTGGTAATTTAGCTTGCTGGAGAGGGGGTAGGGGTGGATTTGGAGGGCGGTTCTCGAGTCAGATCACTCCGACAGAGATTACGCCTGCTTATGACATACTGTAAACACTCGCGCGCAAGCTGGTTACACTCGGCGACCGACTGTTTACACACCTTGGCTCGTAGATAAGAGGGAATCTCGGCTCGGCTCCGATCAAATCTGCCAAAGGACGAGTCTGTGTCAAGTGCTCACCGTCTCTGCTTCCTGTTTTGTTTTGTTTTTTTTATTAGAAGTACAGATAGATACAGACAAAAGGGTGGGGGTAGAGGGTGGAGGTGTGGGGGGTTCCCTTTCATGAGCGCCATCTAAATGCTTTGAGGCTTTCCCATATACATGCACGAGCACGCATGCATGCATGTGATCCAGTCACACAATAGAGCCTCGATACAGTCAATCAGCGTGCAGGAAACGGGACTCATCTACCACCAAACAAAGGCTGAGACAAACTGCTCCGATAGGACTCCCTTTGTGAGCCGAGCCCTGCCAAATTGATTCTGATTATATGGTGTAATTACAGGAGACAAATGAGCCCCCACTAAGGACGCGAGTGTCTTTCATTCACGAGTCAACAAATGCAAAACTTATCAACTGTATTCAGCTCCCTGATGTTTAATTATAAATACATCGTAATCCAAGGGAACTTGACACGTTCTGGTTCTTTTTTTTTTTTTAAACTTTAAAAGTAGCTTGTTTAGTTTTTTTTTTTTTTAAATGCAAATGTATCTCACAAAACAGTTTTCAGGGCCTTTATATGAAACATCGTGGTGAGCTGTGTACACTCTTACAGTATGAAAATAAACACGTCAATGCCCGTTGGAGCCGAAGCCATTAAATACCCGCAACTACTGCAGAGTCACTTCACATGGGACGTAATTATGAATAAACTCAGTTTTATTGCACTCAGAAGTCAGATGTTAGACGGATGTTGGGGAGTTTGTCCAAAAAAGCTTTAAAATATGCAGTCGTTTTTAAGTTTAAGCGATATTTTCACTCAGTTACTGGTTTGACTATTTTGATATATTGTCGAAGACGTTTTTCTGTAAATATTCAAAGCAGGAGAATGTAAGATAAACACACTGTGTATTATCTACACTGATATTGTTGTCTGGAGATGATACCCACTGAGATTGAGTCGCTGCGTCCTTTCGTGGCTTCGGGGACGCGAGGCCTCCTTTCCACTCACGTCTTATCTTAGACAGATGGATCGAGGCCACAAAAGTCATAATTCTCCTTGCAAACAAACAAGGAGAGCCGTTTTCACTATCTCTGAGACGAATTCACAGGGAGATGGATTCACCTTGTCATGTCCCGTCGATTTTCTTCTATCATTGCTTATTTTTTTTCGTCATATCTTTAGTGCACAAAAACAAAACCGGCTTCTCTTTCTCACCTGAAACATGATCTGCATTTGCATCCACAAAACAGCCTGGGAAGCTCCTCCTGTCTGCGCAGGCAGGACTGAGCGCAGAGATAAGCCCACTCTATAATTAGTGTTCAGCCTCCGTGGGGCACAAAAAAAAAAAAAAAAAGAAAGAAAGAAAGAGGAGCCCCTTCAGGGCTCCAGTGTGAAATGGGTAGCAGCACAGGTCATAAGCATGTATTATTGAGAAACTCAGCCTGCGTGACTGGGAGTGTTGTGGTGACGCGACGCCTCCTTGATGGGTACACTTCACCCCATCATCTGCCGGCGGCGGCGGCGGCGGCGCCTCAACAATCCTCTCCCCTCTTTTGTTGTACTTCCACCTTCAGAGACTGGCCAGAAAGCTTCAGACGCCACCGTGAAGCACAAAGGAGAGACAGGCTGGTTAAAGTGGGACAAAGGTGCCAACAAAGAGGTGAACACAAGTAGGCAAATTATGAAAATAAATCTTGGATAAATGAAAAGAACCGGTAACAAGAAAGTACCATCTTTAAGGTTAATGTGAAGTAAAACCGGATAATTTGATGTTTAAATGTTTGTGTTGCGTTAAATACTGGAGCTATAAATGTCAGGAAACTTTTTTAAAGTTTCCATGGATTATAATTCAACTAAATAGGTAATTCTGATAGATTTAATTGGGAAAATATGACATCATCTATTACTTACAAACGTGAATATATTAAATTAGGTCTCAGACAGACTTGCAGGGAAACTCAAAGGACTTGCTGGATAGGGGGTCCTCATCAGACCGCCGAGGCCTCGAGCTTCATCAAGACCCAGGTGAAGAGAGTATAAGACCTGCTGATCTAGTCACCTGAGAGCTTTTGGAGTTTATTTACAACGCTGCCGTAGTGCGACGTTTTACATGAAACTAATGACCCGTGTCCACTGTTACGCTGTAATCTCCACTGCAGCTATTTCCTTTCGCGTATGTCCCCAAGGAAGATTGATTGCTTGAACTTCAATGAAAATGACTATTTCCCAACATTTATCAGTTCCAAATAAATAATAAAATCTGGTTTAAAAAAAAAAAAAGGTTATCAAAAGAAAGCTCAAGCTACAGCGCTGCAGAAAATACACTGCCACCTAGTGTTTGGTGGTGTCATTACAAAGTCATACAAACGATGATGTAGGCAACTATTACAGAGGTCCTGTATGTCTTTTTTTTTTTTTTTTTTAACAGGCTGTTGACCAATCAGAGCAAAGCTAGCTTTTTTTGGGGAGTGTCAGCCCTCTCAAGTGTTTTTGTTTTTACAGGATTTACGTATATCTTCACAGTGCTCTGTTAGTATGATGAGCAGAAAATGACAGATGAGATCCTACAAAGATTCGTCAGACTCGACTCGCTCCACAGTATGAAGCAGCCACACTGATGAAGTGCCCCCTTTTTAAAACCCAAAACCTTTGCTATGTTTAATTTAAAATCCACACGATCATATGGTGCATTTCTTTAGAAGTTGCTGTCTCGAGTACTTCTGAGATGAATGTTTCCGTCTTTCATTTTATCCGCCGAAGATAGATATAAAAACGGATCGGAGCGGTTCTTATTATAGCTGCCGCTGAGATCCTTCCAGGTCATTTCACCTCAGCGAGGATCCTTTTCTAAACAATAAAGACTATTCAAGCACAACCTGAGGCCTTCATACCTGTTTGAGTTCCTCGTTCTCACGTATGACCTCATTTCTCATCGCCATGGTTTCTACTGATGGATAACGCTCCCCGTATCACTCCAAATTGTAGCTGTATTCCCTTTTTGATGGTTTCATATCTTTTCTTTTTTTTCTCTGTAGCTTTCAGTTGTTTTTTTTGCTCCACCTGCTCGCTGTTCTGTGCCAAGAAAGACTTTGACATCTAAGCAACAGTCTGTCTCCTGTTTACACTGGCGCAGACACCTACCCGTGTAGTCTGGAGTAACCTGGAGTAACACAACCGCACTAAAACTGCTGCTAACACTTTCTCCAGTAATTGGGAAGCACTTTTTTTTGTTGTTGTTGTTGTTGATCCCATGCAGCTTAAACAGTGTTGATTTCTGCTCTCTTAGTTCGCCGTGGTTGTAAAACGTCTGTCTGCAGCCAGGATGTAGCGCTGCTGCATCCACAAAAAAAAAAGAAGAAAAAACTTCAAAGGGGAGGTTTGCTATCTTCAAGATGACAGTAATGATATCCATAAAACCTCCATGCCTCACACAGCCTCTTCATTTTGTAATCTAACTATGCCCCCAGTGCAAACACTTAACCCCTGTAACCACACTTAACTCCAGCATTAGTACCGCACCGTCTTCAGATGGCACCGACCCCCACCGATCCAACGCCTCTGCAAGTCGCCCTGGATATGTTGTGCCAAGTTATTATAAGGGTCTTTTCTTTTTTGGAGAGGGGGGTCGGTTAGCATCCGGTTTCAAGTAAAACAGTAATTGACTCTCCCTCCCAGAGTTGGCTTAAAGGCTTTGATCTTTCCTGCACTTCAGTGTTAAATGGTTTCCTCCGAATCGCTGCGAACACGCAGCGACCGGCTTTTCTTTCTTTCTTTTTTCTTTTTTTTTCTTTTTTATTTACCAGCGACCCACAAACAAGTCTCGCTGAAACGAACAAACAAACAAGAGTAGAAGAAACAGAGGTCCTCTACTTCCATGCACTGTTCAAACTTGGTTAAATTTTTGTGCACACAAATTTTCTTTGAGGTTCAACAAGGTTCAACATTTTTCTGTTTAAAGTTAATATAGCCTTTTATATGACAATAATTGACCAGCGTAATAGTCTGTAATTGTTCTTCGGGAGTTTGATGGTTGGGGCTCTTGTAATTAGCAGCCTTTTTGCAAGCTGATGCTTATCTTAACAAGGGGAGAAATTGAGATATTTTGAGATCGTTTTTGTGACTGGGGCCGGTAATTGGCATCGGTCTTATCAGGCTCATGCTGACTACACTTGACCGCTCAAAGGAACCAGAACCAACGACTGTGATCGAGACGATTGCTGAATGTGACCTCTAGCAGACCGGGCCGATGTGAACCGCACTTTCATCTCTGACTCGTCAGATGAAACCGACTGTTACAAGTCTGTGTGGTTACAGCCCTTTTTATTCATCACTCTGGTGGGTTTTTTTGGAGGGGGAAACGAAACATAAAAGTGACAGCAGTCAAGGTCAAAATGGGCAAAGAACCAGACTTTTGAAATCCAATGCTGATAAATTGCCGGGCGTTTGACTGTGCAAGGCATACAGGATTTTATCGATTTCCTTTCTTCTGTGTGTATATATGTTTACGTGACTGAGTGTGATGGCAAAAAACCGGGGGGCAAGAGAATGCAATATTGTGTTTCTTTAAAAAATCTATACGATATCTCATTACAGCCTCATGATTTTCTTTAGCATCAGGGTTAGTGGGGAAGAGGTGGAGCTGGTCGGTGGGAAGATGAATGGGCTTTCCTGCCTCAGATGACGATCTCATCTGTAGTCGGCCATGGAGAAACCAGGAACTCTCCTCGCCATGGCGACTGCTTCCTTGGCCGCGTTTGCCCACTGCTCAGCGGGTTCGCAGCCCCGTCATATAACTCATCACCGCATGGAAGAGCTGACCACAAAAAAATAAAAATAAAAAACTTATAAAATTACACGATTTACAGCAAATAAGGTTGGAAAAACCTTCCATGGGAATTACTGGAGATCCTACTTTACTGAACCACTTTTCAGGAAATTACAAACTTTAAAGGATAATTAGTAAAAGAATGAATAATTTGAATTCATAAAATTGAAAACTTTTCATGAGAACTAGCTGGAGTTTATGAACGTTAACTGGGAATTTACAAAACTAAAGACTAACCTGTAAGGAGGAACTAAAATGTAGCTGAAGACGTCTTTCAGTATAATTTTTGCTAAAACATTCAGATTTAATGCAAATTAATTTGCATTAACTAGCTATGAGAGCGCTAACTCTTTGCTGCGATGCTGTTTCCTCTGCCAGATTTCTTTTATGATACAAGAACTTAATTTAAAGTTTAATTTAAACATGCTTATTGAGGAGGGCTCTTTTTCTATTCATTTGACCAGCTTCAATTTTAAATTATTGAAAATATTCCAGTTTCAAAGCTAACCATTTAGCTTTCTGTGTATACGTTTTATTTTTAGAAATTTTTCCATTCTTATTCTACAAAACGCCGCCACGTCCACCGTGAAATATTTTAAAAATTCCCACCTTAAACTCCTAAAATGTGCAGCTCATTTGCAACCCCAGTAACAAATGCTGATATTTCTTTTAATCCCTCACGACTTCGATATTTTACAGTGAAGATTTTTAATCAAACAGTGTCTTCTGACCTTGAGTTTGAAAAGAGATCCTGTTATTTTATTTTATTTTTTTTTCTGTGTGTGGTATTTTTGTAGGTATTTCTACAGGTTGGGTTTATTATTATTATTTCTATTATTTTTTACATTTTATAATGGAGTCGTACTTCACAGTGATTTGTTGTAGTCTTTTTTAAAAATAATTTTGCACCTTAAATGGAAGCACTTAAACCAGCTGAAATCATCTGCATCCACGGTGAGAAGAGCAGCTGACTCCAGGTCAGCCTCTAAACGTTGGCTCCCGTCTCAAACCTTGACATTAAGTGATGGTTATAACCTTTAGTCCAGCGCTTTGTGGGTCTCCCTGTAACCCAAGAAACATGTTCTTTCTGGCAATTTTGCTTTCAAATTATTAACCACCATCCCCCACACTTTTTTTACTTTTTTTTTTTTTAAATTATAAACCCTCACACTGTCCACTCTCAGTGGGCCAATCCTTCATCTCAGACCCACAGGGAGGAGGATGAGACGGGGGAATTTGAGCCTCAATCAGTGCTGCTTAATTATCACAACCACATGAGGTGAGAAAGGGTTCCCTGTCTACACAGTGCCCCCCCCCCACCATCCACCACCCCCCCACCCACTCAAGATATGTGTCCCTCATCACACACTGTTGCCTGCTGGGAGTTCTGCCTTGCATTCCTTTAATGTCTTCGCTTATTTCAGTTATGCTAGCGAGTATTATGTTGTCTGTGAAGTTGAGATGCTTTGGTGGTCTTCCCACCCATCTTCATCATTTTGCGGTGCTACACGAGTTGCAGAGTTCAAATTTGATAACGAGCTGTCAGTCGAACCAAGTGATGAACTTGTGAAGCTGCTCGTTTTACAATTAGGAGCGTTTCTGCTGTGTTTACACACATCAGTGTGACACAAGAATGCAAATATGGATTTTTCTCAAACTGTTTACCAACAAAAATGCTGTAAACACAGATAGAAAATTAATTGTACACTGATTAGAGCAACGCCTGACTCGCTCAGCTCTCTGACTGCAAATCACTTGCTGCATCAGCTTTCAGCACGTTTGCTGAATTACATGTGGTGACATTTGTGAAGATGATTTAGGTTTTTATTTTTGTCCACTTTTGTTTTTTTTAGAGGTTTTCACCAAGTGGTAACCTCTGGAAATGAGTTATGAAGTATATTCTTTAAACTACGGTCTATGCATGTTCATCCACCCATCTTCTACACCCTCTTCAATGTTCCTTGGGTTTCTGGGGTCTAGGCATGTCCATCCACCCATCTTCTACACCCTCTTCAACCGTTCTGGTGTTGCTGGGGTCTAGTCAAGTCCATCCACCCATCTTCTACACCCTCTTCAACCGTTCTGGTGTTGCTGGGGTCTAGTCAAGTCCATCCATCCATCTTCTACACCCTCTTCAACGTTCCTTGGGTTTCTGTGGTCTAGGCATGTTCATCCACCCATCTTCTACACCCTCTTCAACCGTTCTGGTGTTGCTGGGGTCTAGTCAAGTCCATCCACCCATCTTCT
>JAOWBL010000918.1:0-16403 GCA_028564865.1 Zenarchopterus dispar | reverse complement strand
ATAGTTTTGAATAAAATTTTCTGAATATTTTATTGATTTCTTGAGGTGAGTTGGTCAGGATCCTGGCTGAGTCTTTATGTGAATCATTGCTTTTTCTTTGTTTACTTTGATTTGATTAGCCAAATATCTACCTGATTTACTATCATGGTGAAAATTTTCTTGTCAGAGTCTACAAATTAGGAATTGTATTGTTTATTATCTCATTTAATTTAACTTGATATTTTCTTAATTCTTTCTGAGTTTCTTCTGTGGGGTTATTTGCATTTAACTTTTCAAGTGCTATAATCTTTTGCTCAAGTTGAAATTTTTCTTTTTCTTTCTTCTTTTTATAAAGAGAGTATGATATGATTTAACTTCATAGTACTTCCTTACCTGTTTCCCATAGTACTGTGGATGATAACTCTGGGGAGTTATTTATTTCTAGGAAAGATGCCCACTCTTTTTAAAAATAATTGTTAAACTCAGGATCTTTTTGAAGAGATTTATTAAAGTGGTGTAATTCTGTAAGCCTGATTGATTCCAACTGAAATTATCTGGAGCATGGTCACTGATTATGCTGTGCCCAAGTTGCTGTCAGCCAAGGAGATGGGGGATCTCTTAGTGACCCACACTTTCCGACTACATGGACTTCCTTGGGACACTGTTTCTGATAGGGGGCCTCAATTCATATCTCAGTTCTGGTCCAAGTTCTGTTGACTCTTAGGGGTCCAGATTACCCTTTCTTCCAGGTTTCACCTTCAATCAAATGGCCAGTTTGAACGTCTGAACCAGGTATTGGAGGCCGATCTCTGCTGTCTCTGTTCTGGGGACTCCTCCTCATAGGCCAGGAATCTTGCATTGGTGGAGCATGCACATAGCTTGTTACTTTCCACTACCACTGGTTTATCTTCTTTCCAGGTGGTATATGGTTATCAGGCCACGGTTTTCACTGTTTCATCAGCTCAGGCTTTAGTTTGCCAGTGTCAGTGGCTGTGGCTCAAGGCTCGGAGGACCCTTCTGGAAACATCTCAATGTTACACACAGACTGCAAACTACCATTGCTCGGAGGCATAGTGTATTGCATAGTGGACCATGTGTGGCTGGCTACCAGGGATCTGGCGCTTCGTATTGAGAATCGGAAACTGGCACCTCGGTTTGTGGGGCCCTTCCCCATCTCCAAGGTGGTCAACCCAGTAGTGGTATGTCTTTACTTGCCTCCTACTCTCCAGGTTCACCTTACCTTTCATGTCTCCAGGGTGAAGCTAGGTGTCTGTTATTGCCTGCCTACAGACACACTCCCCCCCCTCCACCTGGTTCATCAATGGGGGCCCTACCTACAATGTGCACTGTATCCTGCACTCTCAATGAGTTGGCTGTTCCCTGCAGTACCTTGTGGACTGGTTGTGGTATGGTTTGGAAGAATGTTCTTGGGTCCTGGCCCGCCACTTTCTGGATCCAGGTATGTTGTCCCATATCCACCGTGACCATCTGGAACAGCTGGGTGGGTCGTCTTGAGCTGACCTTTTTGGGAGGGCAATGTCACAGGTCGAGGCTGCAGTTTCCTCTTTTCCCCTGAACTCATCACTATCTCAGCTACCTGATTACAGACTGACTGCACCTGGTCTCTCCAGCCTCTAAACCACCGCTTCACATCTCCCTTCCTAGCTTCCTAGTCTTTATGAATCCAGTCTTATTGTTCCTGTGTTTCTCTTGCTCCCAGTCTTTCTGACCCTGTTTTCTTCTATGTTCTTAGCCTAGCCCTTTTGGATTTTCTTGCATGGACTTCAGTGGACTTCTTCCTCGGCCCCCTCTTCATACACCTTTTCACTCCCATTCTCCTCTTTCTCCTCCTTATCTTCCTCCCGCTTATCACCCCCTCTCTCCTTTCCCCTAATCCTCTTACATTTCCTTTTCCTCCTCCTGTTCCTCTTTCTACCTTACCTCCTCATCCTTCTCTTTGTCCTCCTTCTGAGAATTTTTGAATGTCTGAACTATGTTTTCCCATTTTCTTCACGCCTGACGTTACCGATTTCTTTCATTTTCAGTCATTTTCATTGCAGTCCGGCTCTTTTTCAGGGAAGTTTACCTCTCATTCAGTATCATAGCATTTGTCAGGATATACGTGTCTGGAAAACTTATCCTGATGTCCTGAGTCGGAGGAATTCTGCAGGCAACCACTTCAGAATCAAAACCAAATTATTAAGGAAATAAGACACAAGCAATGAAAAATAGGACACAAGTAATAACCAGCAGATATCTGCAAGACCCTTTTTTGTTCCTTTCTATGACAAAAAACAAAGAATCTGAATCTTACAGAACCGAGTTCAATTAGTTATCACACAGACTCCGCCATTGTGCACATCCCAACATTTTTCCATGCAGGCTTTACCTTGAAAAACATGTCTTTTTCTCTCACGTAGTTAGGCTATTGTTCACTACAGCTATGATGTACTAACTTCTTCAGCGTTATAACATCTTTGCAAAACAGAAAAGATTAAATGATCGCCTGCACAAATGATCAACCTTGAATATGAGTTCATAAACACACAGAAACAATTAAAGCATTAAGTGATTCCATGCACAAATAATCAACCTTTAATATGATTACTTAAACAAATGATGAACTTTAAGCAAAAACAGTTAAAGCATTCCCACACCTTCAACCCCTTTTTTTAATTAAATGCAGCCATTACTAGTTGGTTGAATGCTGAATGCAGATTCTGATGGCGTTTCTGGACTAACTCTGTGTAATCAGGGAGCCGTGTGCTCCAGTCTCCTGGCTTTAGTAAATCCTATTCAGTGGGAGTGGATGCTAGTGATGATGATCCCGGTGCTGTGTTGTTACAGCAGCATGAGAGTGATGGGATAGCATATCCTACTGTTTACTTGTTAAGGATGGGTGCCAATTCACTGGGATTTACTAATATTCTGTTTGGAAACTCATCATGCATGGACAATCTGACAATCGATAAAGACCTAAGTGTGTTTAGAACACACCTTGACAGAGATATCTGAAGGACAGTAAGATATTTAATCAAAGTGCAATTAATTTTCTTGTGGTTTGGGATAATGTAAAAGTGTTTCATGTAAAACCTAGGCCCATGTGGCATCACAGAAATGTGGTAAATTAATTGATTTTTGTTTAAAGGAGAATGAGATAAAGTACTGAAAGTTTGTCTGCCTGGGTTTTTAGTTCTGCTGCCATTATGATAAATAACTCCATAATACAAGTGGCCAGTCTAAGAGCTGCAACAACACTGGTTACAAAAGAGAATTAATTTCCATTGACCTTCATGTTAAAATTTTTAACTTCAGACCAGAGAAAAAAAAAAAACACTTTCACAGTTTGGCTCAAAAAAATGTTTTGGTCTCAATTTATTTCACACCCAAGACAGCTCAAACATTTGTTGACATGTTCAACACATCACTGGAGACCTGCTTTGTGCTAGTTTGCTTCAAGACTTCAGCCATTGTCCCAGTCCTCAAGAAGATGAGGATCACAGGGCTTAATTTTACAGACCTGTTGCCCTGTCTTCTGTGGTCATGAAGTCTTTGGAGTGACTTGTCCTAACTCACCACAAGGACATCACAGACCCTCTCCTGGATGCCCTACTGTTCATGTAACATACAATATTTACAGACAGGACCCACAGAAGACAGACACAATTCTTAGTGTTAAGAAACAAATTTATTGAAGTTGAGTAAGAAACACTAATCCCGTGGTCTTGTAATAGTCCGAGTCCAGAAACGCCATCAGAGTCTGTGCTGGATAATCCAGAGAGGGCTTGATTGTTACTTGTAAACAAACAAACAAAAAAAAGTCCAATATCCAGACCCAGAAAATCCATTGAAGTCTGTGTAAGAAAATCTAAAAGGGCTAGGCTGAGAATGTAGTCAGGAGAAAACAGGGTCAGAAACACTGGGAGCAAGAGAAACACAGGAACAAAAAGGCTGGGTGTGTACAGACTGGGAAGCTGATGATCTGGCAACAGAGATGTGAAGCGGTGGTTTAAAAACTGTAGAGATCAGTTGAAGTCAATCTGTAATCAGGGAGCTGAGATAGTGATGAGTTCAGGGGAAACCAGGAAACTGCATCATCGACTTGTGACAGTTCACCTATGGAGCCAACAGATCAGGTGAGATAGACTGTCTGGTGTCTTGGTGCTGCATGAATAACCTGGAGCTCAATGGCCTCAAGAGAGTGGAGGTGATAGTGGACTTCAGAAAAGACCTGGCTCCCCTCCCCCCAGTCATCCTCTGTGACACTCCGGTGACCTCTGTTGGCTCCTTCCTCTCCCTGGGAACCACCATCACTCAGGAGCTTGTGGGAGCAGAACATCGGCTCCTTCACCAGGAGGGCTCAGCAGAGGAAATAGTTTTTAGGTTGCGAAAGAAGTTTAAGCTGTTGGTGAAGATGATAGTGAACCTCTACACTGTCATCATCCATAATCTATCCTCATTTCCTGCATTATTGTCTGGTTTGCTGCTGGCACAGCCAGGGACAAAATCAAGCTCCAGTGCATCATTCACTCTGCCGAGAAGGTGATGGGCTGCATCGGCCAGAGTCCACAGCTATCATTGTATTACTAGAGAGCTTGATTAAAACAGTCTCTGCAGAATGCTTTTTCCTAAGCCCTGACTGAACCCTGTCAAATAATTCTGTTCTGTTTCATTCTTATTTATCTATGTTTTTATTCTGTTATGTATATATTTCAAATTTGTATATCCATCCATCCATTTTCTATACCCGCTGAATCCATTACTGGGTCATGGGGGTCTGCTGGAGCCAATCCCAGCCCATTGCAGGTGAGAGGCAGGGGTACACCCTGGACAGGTCTCCAGTCCATCACAGGGCCAAATTTGTATATGTAACTACTTTTTTTGGGGTTTTTTTGCGTTACTTTCTCTTTGTTTTTACTCTGTTTGCACATGACACCATGACAAATTCCTAGTACTGTAAAGTGTTCTTTACTTTACCTGGCAATAAAGCTTTCTGATTCTGAACTCTGAGGGGATAGATTGTTTTTGTACCATGTCATTAGAGTATATAAATATAAAGCAATAAACTTATTTCTAATATGATTGATTAACACTTGACTCATCTGATGGCTAGCCACTGTCCCTTCCTCGTAAATCATACTAAGAGGAAGTAATTTCTTTTTTAGTTTTCTTGAACTGGACATATTAGTGCAATATGAGCATGTATTCAGACAAAAATACAACATAGTTACTGCAGCAAAGGAAATACATTTTGAAGTGGGAAGCAACTGCATTGCTAATGTTACGAGTTTGTGCGTAGATTAATTAAAATATTTAATGACTGTTCAAATGAGAAATGATGAAATGTAGATGTATATTGTTTTCAAAATTCTGTGTGAGCTTGGTACAATCTTGGAGGTGAAAAAGAACATGAGATCAGGAAGTATAAAACATATTTCAGACAGGTAGCTAAAGATTAACATGGTTGGTTGTATTAACTTTAAAAGCATTTCAGAGGAATGGAAGAATCGTCCATCCATCCATTTTCTAGACCCATTGAATCCATTTCTGGGTCACGGGGGTCTGCTGGAGCCTATCCCAGCCCATCACAGGCGAGGGGCAGGGGTACACCCTGGACAGGTCGCCAGTCCATCACAGGGCCACATACATAGACAAATATGTCTATGTATGGGCAATTTTAGAGTTCCCAATCGAACTCACATACATGTTTTTGGGCTGTGGAAACCAGAGTACCCCGAGAAAACCCACACAAGCACGGGGAGAACATGCAAACTCCACTCCTTGGCTGGGAGTCGAACCAGGAACCTTCTTGCTGTGAGGCAACAGTGCTAACCACTAAGTCACCACGCTTGAAAGAATCATAAGCTAAAATTATTCAAGAACCCAAGAGTGCAGTCAATATATCCAATCACATTAATAAATCCTAAATAGAAAATTATTTATTCACACAAGTGAGAAAAGGGTATTCAACTTTTTTTAAATAATCATATCAACTTTTGTATCAGATGAATTACTTGATGGCTTGCTGTCTACTGTAAAAACAAAACAAAAAACTGGAATGTTTTTGTGTGAGTTTTAAGAAAAAAAGAGTAGTGGTGGGGGGTGTCTGTTTTTAAGTTGAATCATTTTTCTCTCAGTTCTGCATCATTCACTTTCTCATGTTATAGAATAGATTATGTTCAATATCTGTGTCATCATTAATAAAACATACATTTGCAAATAACTGCTAATAAAATCGATAGCCCAATGTCTAGTTATGGACATGCTGTGGGTGATATTTGTGATAGACAGAAGGATAAGATTATATAGACTAACTGTGACAAAAAAATAAAATAAAAAAGATCTAACGCTCTTAAAAACTCATCAGGGTGTCATGAATACAAATCATGGCTGGTTTGACGTATGCATTCAGCTCATCAATATATTTTCCTGACGTAAATACAATATTTCATTGATCAAATGTCTCTAAAATGTTTGTTATGATCGATTGTCTGATTACATTTGTACTGGTCTTGATGAAAGTGAGCAGACAAAAAGTAACTCGGGGTAAAATAAACTTGCAGACGCAGTTACCATGGTAACAGACTCTAACTTCTGAAACCGGGTCAACTGAACCGCTTGGTTGGAATTAAGTTACTCGTTTTGTGAAAAATTTCCCCGAGTTCAGGTTCAACATATCCAGAGTTACTTCACAATACACCTTTTAAAACGGACCTCGGGTGTGTTTCTGCCTTGTAATAGCAGACTTCTTTGATAAACAATAAATTGCTCCTTTGTTTGTTATCGTAGATGGTAGGAATAAAGTTAATACAAAAAGCCAAGATGAGATGTTCAGGACCAGTCGTTATTATCATCAACTATTCATTTTTTAGGGTAAATTTTAAACACAAGCTTAGCTTCTTATTGGTAACGGTCAGAAACGATAATTATTGATATCAAGCATCTGATTACAGTATATTTCCAGCAGGGCAACGTTGCGGTTTCTCCCTCTCAGGAGGGCGCTTCAAAAAGACTTTCCTAGAAATCCGAACAGGCCCTGAACGCAGCAGCAGAGACTTTCTGTGGCTTGCTTGAGGACGGTAAATGTGTCGGTCTTCGGTCCGTTCAGCCCTGCTCTTCGTGGACTTCTGAGGCCTCCGTGGAAACCTGAGGCCTCCGTCCGTGGACATCCCTGTCCTCCGTGTGCGGTATGTGCTGGAAGTAGGCCGCTGTTGCCGGTAGAAGGAGAATCCTGGCCCCGCTGACTGCTCGGTGTAACGGAAAGTCTGGTTGGTGTAAATAGCAGCGATGGTGGCTTCCGTTCCTGCTTCCTTGCTCTCGAGGCTTTGCCTCGACTCCTCTTGGTGTTGTGATTTTTGTGTCGCTTCGTCTCGGTTTCCTGACATTTTGTGTCGTTTCGTGTCGTTATTGTGGTAAATTGCATCGTTTTAACTCGGTATCATGATTTTTGTATTGTTTCATCTCAGTATTGAGATATTTTGCATTGTTTTTATCTCAGTATTGTGTTATTTTATATAGTTTGATCTTGGATGGCGATGTTTTATATTGTTTGTTCTCGAGATTGTGTCTTTTTATATCGTTTTAGCATGGTATATTTTGTATAATCTTCCCGAGTGTCATGATTTTTGACGTTGTTTCATCTTTTTCTTGGTCCAGTTGTGGACTGGAACTTGTGGTCTGATGCTTCCTGTCTGCTCCCTACACAGATGATGAAGGTGGTGTGGATCTACAAGGTTCCTGGCATTTGGACTTGAACAGTCTGCTCCCTGCTCCTTCTGTAAGGCTGTGAACCATGTTGGATGCAGCTTAGTAACAAAGACTAGAAGGGAAACTCCATTTTTTTTAAACTCCTGTGACAAGACTACCACGTTAGAATTAGAAATGTTCAGGAGAAATTGGAAAAACCAGTAAAGTTGAAGGACAAAGTGCTTGTGTTGACGATTTCGTTGGTTTGGTCGCCCCTGAAGTGCCACCCTCCCAGGATGACCAGCTTGTTCAGGCGCAACAGCAGCAGTAATGGCAGTGGAGGTGGGGCCGGAAACAGCCAGGGTCAGCTCAACAACAGCAGACCCAACCGGCAGGTCAGGCGCCTGGAGTTCAATCAGGCCATGGAGGACTTCAAGACCATGTTCCCTTCCATGGATTATGAGGTGATTGAATGTGTGCTGCGCTCCAACAACGGTGCCGTGGATGCTACCATCGACCAGCTGCTCCAGATGAGTGTTGACAGACAGGGATCGGATGACAGCTCAGACTCTGATGACAGCATCCCAGCAGAGGTCAGTGAGAACTAAAGATCGTCACACCAAGCTTCCACGGGAAGGTTGGTGTGACGATCAGTCAGTGGTAACCATGTCAACCAGAGCCTACATTTAGATTTGATGACTTGCACATGTGTGTTTCTGTTCCTTTTAGAAACTTTGCTAAGTAGTAAGTTAGGACCTGACTGGTCCAAATATTATGTACATGTAGTCAGAATGGAGGTCTAAATTTTTACAATAGTTGTGTTTCTTTCTAGATTTTGGAGCGAACTCTGGAGCCGGACAGTTCAGATGAAGAACCACCACCTGTTTACTCTCCACCCACATATGACATGCATATCTACGATAGAAAGTTTCCAGAGGCGCCGCCAACACCTCCACCACGGTAAGGTTGGGGACTTGGTGGTGTAGTTGAAGAAGGTGGTGGTGCTCATCAGAGGACAGAAGTGTTTTCATCAACATGCTCCTCACGTGACTGATCACATGATCAGTCATACTGATGACTGATCATGTGATGTTCAGCTGATCAAACCTGACTGAATAATAACACTCCTGATCAGCGAAGACATCACATCATCTCTGCTTACCTCAAACCAATCTTATGATCTTTTTAAAATAGCTGGATACTCTTGACATCAACCAAAGAGTCATAAAACCATCCTTTCAAAATTGGCTGTACTTTTTTAATCCCATAATGTGATTTAACAAAATCCAGTGTAAACTCAGAGTGGCTTTAAGCTCTCTAACTTTGTATGAGAACAGGAAGTTGATAAAAACACAGCTTGTACAGGAATCTTCATCTGGTCCATGATATATCGTCATAAGTGTGTACTAATCTAATTCTGATGTTGCAGAAACTACTGTCAGTAGATGCAAGTTCATGTCCTCTGCTTCTGAAGAACTGGATCTAAATTCAGATGTTTATGACAAAATAGTCAGGTGGCAGATGCAGAGGATGTGCATCTGTTGATGATAGTTTGTGTGAACTCGTAGTCGACTTGTATGGACTCATAATAATGTAGCAGTGACAGGTGGAGATTTTTACACAAACAGTTTTTTTAATCCACTTTCTGTTCACATAAGATGTTAAAATGATCCCAGTTTGATTGCAGGGACCGTGTACACACTAGGGCTAAAATGGAATGATGTTTTTGACTCTTTTCAGGGGATTAAAAAAAGCTGTTTACTGTGCTAACATTGACGTCCATTGAGCTGCAAACACATATTCTGTTATAACTCAAAACCCCCTTTTGATTTACACTGTTCTGGTTCCTGACTAAAGTTTAGAGTCCATTTAGTAACAGATCTAGGGCTGATTTTAACTTCACGCGAAAATATATATAACTGTACATACGGCTGTGTTAAATATTGAATGTTATGTTGCATCACGACAAAATTATGGTCGATCTCGATGATAAGACTTAACCATTTTTATTCAGTATGGACAGGGTCTTCCAGCCAATCACAGCAGACGTGGCAAATGCTAATGATGCTAATCAGGAAGGAATGCGTTTAGGATGTGTTACATTATCACTTCATTGAGGACTTTTTGTGGGCAGCTGTTACTCTGGGAATTAAAAAATGAGTGAACCTGCCGAGGACAGCCACACTGTTGCTGCACACATCAGTGAAGGTGTGTTATCCTGGCAAACCGGCAACATTATTGATAAAAAGGGACACAGCATTAGTTGTGTGGAAATAGTTCGGATTTCTGAAAATGGATGTGGAGCAGATTAACACAGTCTGCAAAATGTGCCAGCGTTCTGTGATAACGAAGACATAACCAACCTGTTTCGTCACCTTAAGAGGTACCACTGTTTAAACACACACAGATAGCAGCAATTTATTGCGATTGGCGCTACCGCTTTGGAGGAAATAGGCTAGTCTGATGATGAAAGCAGCAGATAATCATTCAAATGATTATTCAGAGACAAAGTCCTTATGTAATACATAATGATTAATTAGTGTTATAGCACAACTGCATCATGTTAAATGAGACCTAAAACAGCTGGAAACTACATTTTAATGACTTTAGATCAAGGGTGTCCAATCCTGGTCCTCGAGAGCTACTATCCTGCAGGTTTTAGATGTTGCCCTGATGTAATATTGTAGTCGTTATATGAATAAAGTTGAATTAAATGAAGTGGATACATCATACTCGGTTTTCTGCCCTCAGGATGTGACACATACATGAATATGTTTCAGATGGACATTGATTAGCCATTTCAGACGGACGTTAATAAACTGCTGATGTGTCCTCTAACAATCTGGCCTCTTTCAGGTTTGATGCCCAAGCATCTGAAGGTGATCAGCATGTCAGAACTTACCGGAACTGGAATCCTCCTCTGCTGGGAAATCTGCCGGATGATTTTTTGAGAATCCTGCCACAGCAGCTGGACAGCATCAAGGTACAGATGTGCTTGTGGCTGAATCCTCACCATTTCATCTTTTCCATTTCTGTTGTTACTAATAACACGGCAGGTAGTGTACTTGGAAAATAAAAGAAGACTGACACGTTTCTCTGCTCTGTTTACCTCAAATTGTAGTCACTCCATGAAACTTATTATTAAACTTACTATTAAAAGTGTATACAAGACAGAAACAATGTTTAGTTATGATGATAATGCATACATATTCAACATTATGACTACTGAAAAATTCAACAGAGTGACAGTCTGAGGGAAGAAACTGGTGGTTTTGGTGCGCAGTGCTTTGTAGCGCCTGTCAGATGCAATGTTTGAAAAATTTGTTTGCAGGGTGTGAGGGGTCTTCAAAAAATTATGCTTGCTCGTTTTCTGACCCTGGACTGTTACAGGTCCTGGATGGAGGGCCTCCTGTTATTTTTTCTGCAGATCTTACTGTCCGTTGCAGTCTGTAGCTATCCTGTTTGGTGGATGATCCAAACCAGACTGTGATTGAAGAGCACAGGAATGACTGGATAATAAGAGAGTAGAGGGTGGTCAGCAGGTCCTGGGGCAGGTTAAACTTTGAGTTGTCTCAGGAAGTACAACCTCTGCTGTTCGTTCTTGCCTACCGTGTCTACGTGGGAAATCCATTTCAGATTCCAGAAACCTGAAAGTGTCCACATTAAAATCTGAGTTGTTGAGGATTCAATTCAGTTTTATTTATATAACATCTATTACAAGAGCTGTCTCTAGGCGCAGAACATGAGCCCCGATCAATTATTACATAAATAATATTAGGTAAAAACTCCCCTTTAAGAGGGAAGAAACCTCAGTCAGGACCTGATCATAGGGGGGACAGACATATTGTCAATGGTAAAAAGACAAGATATATTAGTAGTAATTATGTGTTAACTGGAGAACTAAGAGTTTTATGTACATATGTCTAATATATGGTTAGTTGCTGTATATTTATATTTTTCAAGCTCACTGGTACCAGTACATCTGATACATGATCCCAATCTCTTCCTTTTTATTTTTATTTTTGTCTCTGCAGAGCTCCCAGAGCAGTCCTTCTCAGCCGTCATCATCCTCTTCCTCCTCAGTGTCCTCCATTAGTCAGTGGGCAGCTGATTCTGGTTCTGGAGGTGCAGGGACCAGTGGAGGTCCGGGTGTATCAGCTGCAGGCGCTGGACAGGATGATAAACTGAAGCAGTATTTGGAGGATGAACGCATCGCTCTGTTTCTGCAGAATGAGGAGTTCATGAGAGAGCTGCAGAGGAACCGAGACTTCCTTATGGCCTTGGAGAGAGGTATGAGTCCAGAACCAGGACAGATCCAGGTCAGAACCTGAATGCTTAATCAGGAGCTCTGCTGATGTTAGAACCAAGTCACAAGTAAGACCAGGTCAGAGGAAGTCTTGTGTATGTTTACAGTTTCTTCTTTATGTGGATCAGTGTCATAACTTCAGTGGCTGGAGTTGGTCATAATGCTTCCACTGTGACTGAAAGGCGTGTGGTCTCGTAGACCATGCAGCTGGTTCTCAAAATTATCTTTGTGAATAGTTGTTCTTCAGCTTATTTTATGATTCTAGCTAGTCCCCATTTTCGGCCCTCTAATGTTGTGTTAGAGAATATGCTAAACTCAGGTATCAAGATAGTGATCATCAGTCCTCAGGACTCACTGTCCTTCATGTTTTAGGGTCATCAAGGTGTGAACAGTTCTGTTAATGACTCATTCAGGTATGTTGGATCAGGGAGACATCTAAAACTTTTAGGGTAGTAACCTTGCTATGCCTGTACTGGGAAATGGTGCAATGACATGCTAGTCCTACAGGATGTGGAACTGCTGTTAAATGGCTGCTTGGCCAGTCCCTGTGAATTTTGCTCATCAAAGTCAATGAGTGTCAGAACCAGGGGTTCAGAAGTCTTCCAAAAGTGACCGTCTGATCTGCTGAAGATAAACATTGAGTTCATATACACATCTATACATCTCCGCCAAGTACATCACCTCAGTTATTCTCTCCACCATCACCTCTGACATCAAAACCTGGATGGACAATAACTTCCTGAAGGTCAAGAGCAACAAAACAGAACTCATACCATCATATTGGAGCCAAAGCTCTTCTATCCTCTGTTTTTAGGATTCCCCCTCAGTGTGTAACCTTGGTATCATACTGAACTCCATCCTGTCTGTCAGTCTTCCACCTCCAGAACATCACCGGCCTTCATATGTCCCTTTCTCACTCCACTTTAGAAATACTCATTCACATCTTCATAACCTCCAGCCTCTGCTATTGCGATCGTATCCTTAATGAACTTTCTGCAACCAGTCAACAAAAAATGCAGGACATGCAGAATTCAACTGCCCATTTAATCACCTGCACTGGCTCCCTGTCCAATACTGCATCCAGTTCAAACTCCACCTTATCACCTACAAATCCCTAAATAACAATATTAAGATAAGATTACAAAGAATAATAAAATCTGAACCATATATATCTGGAGAGCTTCAGAACGCAAATCTGAGGAGGCTATATCAGCCAAATTTCATTCCACGTGAGGCGTCTGAGGGCAAAGCATCATTTGTTCATGCACTGAAAGCAGTATTTCCAGACAAGTGGGAAATTACTGTTAATGATCTTTGAATCTTCAGTTGTGTCTCTCTGCCATAGCGGGATTATGGATCAATATCGCAATCCAGGTGTCAGACAAAACCACCAGCAGGGGAAAAAGAATGTGGAGTTCACCTCACAAATACACCTGATGGATGTTTCTGTTGGCTCCCAGCTTCAAGACCTCTTACAAAAGATAGATATTAGTTGTGATTCAGTTTACAGTAACCACATATAACCTGTATTTCCCCATGAAGGAGTCAAAAAATAGTAGTGTAGGGAATATTAGTGCATTCAAACCAAAGTTTAGGTCATGTTGTAGACAAACATTTTTTTGAAGACTATAGCATTTGCATTTTGTATATGAATACTTATGATAAATGCATATGTTTAAGACCTCTCTACCCCCGGCAAACATCGCCTCAGCCTTATTCTGGGCCAGGACAAACCTGGTCAAGATGCAGAACATAAAACTGCTGACAGGAAGTCCGCAGAAACTCAGCTACTGTTGGTCAAAGTTGAAGTCAGTGAGAGGAAGTGGTGAGAGATGAGGAAGGGCAGCATGCTTAGATACTTAGGTTTTTGCTACAATGACAGGAAAGGCTGGAGATCATGGTGATATGGTGCAGAGAAGGAAGGTGGACAGGCAGCAAAAGAGGACATGATTAGAAGACTGACCATAAACATCAGTGTTTACACTCCACGAGTTGATTGTGAGGCAGAGAGAGGGAAAACTTCTGAAGTGAGTTAAATGGGGGACAACACCCTGTGAGAGAATTGGGGTTGAAGGAGACTTAAACGCTTATTCATTGTGAAGGAACACTGGAGATGAAGAGGACAAGAGCAAATATGGTACAAATAAGAGCATGTAGGTATAGTTCTTTCTCGAAAGAAGATGCAGGTGGGCTTCATTCTTAGTAGTAGATTCAGTCTGAAGAGACTGGTAATTGCAAGGCATTGTCAAGTAAGGACAGCATCATGGTTGTATGTAGGATAGCTCTGGAGGTGTGGGAGAAAGAAGAGCAAGTGTGGGATGCCAGCCTGGCTTCAGTCAGTGGAGGAAGACGAGGGCCCATCGTCAGCTGGTGGAGGCTCCTCCTTAACCTTAAACCCCCACCAAACTGAAGAACAAAGCTGGTGGTGCTGTATATCCTGCTGGTTTCTGCCTTTCTGCCCACTGTGGCTGAAAACATAATGTTTGTTTTCTTTCTTTTTGCCTGACTAAATATAGCTGCCAGATGACTTGACCAACCATCTCTCATGTGTTAGTGGAAGAACTAACTTAAACCTCTATAGAAGTTTTACATTTCAAATTCTCACAGCCCTCATTTCATCTCTTAATATCTACAAAAATGGTACTGCTGTGAAACAAAATGTTCTGCTGTTCCACCTCCTGGGTGATTCTGGGTGTGTGAATGGGGCTTTTGTGCTTTCATATTCATTCCTGGGCCCCCCACCTGTTATCACTTTATCTGGCTGTAGAATCCTTCCGAATCTTGTCCTGCATTTTACAAACCTTCTTTGCCTTTCTAACAACGATTCTCTGAGTATTGTTTCATCAAATCCCAGTTACTTGTTATACTTTCTAAATTCAGAGAAGTTTGTCAGTAGAAACTTAAAAATAATTTTAGTGCTAAGTACTTGTTAAATTGCAGGTTTAAGCTTTTGTCACAGTTGAAGCTTATCTCTTTTCTCTTGTCTTCTCTGTAAATGTGGTTTTATGTAAAGTAATAATTGTGTCAGGATTAATAGTAGAGCAGTAATGCAGCAAAGTTTTGAAGTGTTTGTATATTCCAGCAGAAACAGGTGAACTCAATGTTGAGCTTTTAAAGTTGTCTAAATGGAGATGATCGTACATTGGCTGTTGTAACATCTATTCTGTTTGCAGATCGCTTGAAGTATGAGTCGAAGACGTCAAAGTTCCTTCATATATCCAGCACCGACAGCTCCACAGGTAGCTTGCCCTTTACGTTTGTGTTACACCTACATGTCAGTATTACACACACATGTCTACATTACACCTGTCCGTTAGCGTTACATTGGTGTTACACTTGCACATCAGCGTTTGTTGGTATTGCAGTTTTATGTGAGCGTTATATATGTACTTTTGTGTTGCAGGAAAACAGAGCTCTTCTGTCTCAGAGGAGGCCATCTCAGATGACGCTATGTTCAGAGACAAGCTTAAACTCATGGGCAAATGTGAGTCTGCTTTTACGCAAGGGCTGCAACTAACAACTTTTGTCACAATTGATTAGTCCATTGATTATTGAAGCAATTAATCGACTAATGGGATTACGAATTGCACAATAACTTGAAGCATTTTATTTTCTATTAGGCTTTAAAATGCAGGACTGTTAAAGGCATGTGCCATCTAACAACAAAATTATAACTACACTCAAAAATATGTCATTTAGCTTCTGTGATGAACAAAGTTTGCTGCTGATACAGCTATATGAAATAAATGAGAACAGACAAAATGCTTATTCATTTGGCTGAAGAGTGCAGTGGCAATGTCAGTGCCTTTGATATGGGTACAGGTTCAAATCCAGCCACTGGTGGGGGTTTGTAGCAGGGTTAGGGAAAAAGCTACAGATGCTGTGTTTACAGAATCATGAATGAGAAGAGATGATGATAATGCAGGCTTGGCCATCCCCTGGATTAACAAGGTCCGTGTCAGTTGTTTGGGGACCAGGTCAGACTGATGAAATGGGCTAGTGGAATAAGATGTATTGGGACTAGAGAGGACAATACAGGATTGTTGCTACTATACAATCAGTCAAGAAACACCTGGTGGCTCAGTGTTCCAACATCCAGAAGTGGAACTTGATGTTGCAAATAGACATTGATGGAGTACAACAATGCTGAACCAGATCTCAAGAGCAGGAGAGATATGTCTCCATCCCCACCCTCAGAATATGGGTACCAAGCCGCATCAAATTGTCCAGAGAACCTGAATACTGCCTGCATCTAACCCGAGATGTAAGATCATTACAAAGCCTCACCAAGGCTGAGAAATGGAGTACCTTCTGAAAATTTGCTGGAGAATGTGAATGCAGTGCTACAAACAGTACAGCAGAAATCCTAGAGATGCTTGGTTACAACATCAACATGCTAGACATCAATATCAAGAAGCAAAGTCCTCCGTGG
>JAOWBL010000914.1:2101-16413 GCA_028564865.1 Zenarchopterus dispar | reverse complement strand
CACACGAAGACGGATCCTGGACGAATCCCAGCAGAAACCTCAGAGAGTGGAGCTTGTACGTTCTGCCTGTGCTTGGGTGGGTTTTCTCACCACAGTTCAAACATGTCAGGTTAAATAATTATTCTAAACTGATCAGAAAAGTCACTGTTTGCCAAAAAAGAGCTGAGATAGACTCCAACAGATCCCCCCATTAAAGATAATGCATGAACAGAAATGCAAATGACCAGAATCAACCAGAAAACCAGAAAAAATGTAAGTCTTCAAATACAATTTTTAACAAACTATTAGGTGATGTCACTTTGGGTTCGTCCATCTTTTACATACAGTGTGCTGTTACTCTTCTTTAAATAAATATAATCATAAATCACGTCAGTCAGCAGAACATATAATGATTAGAGGCAGCAATGTTGTTCAGATCTTCTGTTATACCAGAGAAAAGCAAATAATTAATAATCATTCAGATTATTAATATTTTTACTTGCACTAATGTAGAGGCAGTTTAGAAGTATATTATATTAAACATTTATGAAAGCTGTTTGTAAAGTTAATGCACATTTATGAACCAACAATGTTTAACCTTTGGACACTTTTCGCTGCTGAAGAAACAGTATAAATCTAAATATACCAAGACTTTGCTCCCCAAAGATGGAGGCTTTAAGTGACTTTGATAAAATAGGTCACATCATCATCCTATTAATTTTCCATTTCTAAAAAAAAAAAAAAGAAGAAGAAAAAGACCAAACTAAAATAACAAGAGACCTCTCTATCCACTTTTCTGGCTCTCTGTCCCACCTGACCACAGCTTTGTTAATGATCTCATTTAAGGGGTCGTGGGTTTTCTAATTGGAAGTGGGTGGGTTCCCGTCGCTCTGGACCGACCTCTGCGACGTGCTAAAGTTAGCAGCAACTTTCTGTCCTCACTAAAAATACTCTAACTTCCACTGTGCAACACCTGAGGCCCTTTCTGTTCATTTCGGTGCTGTGCTGCACCTTCACATGACCTGACGACGTCCAGCTGAGCTCTGTCTGGCAGAACTCTGCGCTGCTGCCATCCCATCACGTTTCCAAATGTTAGTTTACCCTCAACATCTGATGCTTCAACGGATCCTGGTCGTTCTTGGTGGCTCTTTTACAACATGGACACTAACAGCACCATGTGACGTTTCATTCACGTCCTGAGACCCGCACAAACAACGGTGAGGGCTGAGCATGTGGTGTCGGTCAGGTTTTATAACGATCGATCAGTGTATCACCGAGACCATCAAGCTCGCTACATCTGTCCTTGACCTTGCCAATGACGAGGAGCCAGCGGCGGTTCTGGTGGACCCTTTTGCCTATCACAGCCTTCTGTCAGGGCCCATTATGATAACAGGGCTATTAATTAATGTGTCTGTGTGCTGTGTAATTGTGATTGAGTGGCCGGGAAGCGGGAGAAAGCATGCCATCTGTGACCTGCTTTGTATCAGCGCACACGTTGTCACGCCTGCGTGTGCACCTGTTAGCCTATTTGTATCCGTTCGCAGCACCAGCGCAGGGTCAGAGTAGTGCACAGCCTCATGTGCACGATACAAGTGTTTTTTGTGCTCAAAGTTAATGCACGAGTGCTTTTAAATCTCCACTTCCTCATTTTCTTCAAACTTGTCACTGCATATGACTTCCTCCTCTACATTACTTTTTATCAAAACACTGTTTTAATTATTGCTCTTCAAACAGGGCCACTGAACAGGGGGTTAATTGCACTTTTCCTCAAATCAGTGCAAATGCAAATTCTCTGGCACGGAACGATGGCGTTTTAATTATCCACTCAACCTCTGAAGTTGCAGAGACACGGTGGTGACGGGGTGGCCATATGCTCAGCAGCCGAACCTCATCCTTAAGTTAGATATCAGCTCCAAAGAAGCGAAGGAATGTGAGGAGTGAGACGAATGTCATGAGGAACTTAAAGTCAAGGGAAACGAGGAAGAAGTAAAACGATGCCGGATTCTGAAGGAGGAAGGTCAAAAGAAAAGAGAAATGCTTAACCATGCTGCTTATTTGTCTTTAGTTACTGTAACTTCTCCATGTAGACTAAATACAAAGCCTCTCTTCTACATCTCACAGCTGACTGACTCTTTTCTGCAGCTTTCAAGTAAAATCACCCATCCAAACAGTTAAATCTATGCCTTTCTCCATCCAGGCCCACATTTCTCCCACAACAGCAGCAGAGGGAAGTTAATGCTCAGGAGGTTGAGCTATCGTCTTCCCTTCCAGATCAGACCACCAATCTTCTGAATAAAAAGGAGCAGAAGACAAAAATATCCTCCACATATAAAAACACAGCCCATTTAATGCTTTATTGGCAGTGATGAACAGTGACGCGCTGGCTGAGATGAAATGAATCACTGCCCATAGTCACTGGTGGGTTTTGGGGGGGAAAACAACAGTTATCAACATGCAGATCATATAAGGCATTTTAGCTAAAGCAGAATCCACATACATTTCAAAAATGACCACAATATCTAAGCAATCGTGATTTTTAAGATATCAGTTACTGAAAACTGATCCTGTGAGTAAAAAGTGGAGATGAAGACCTTTCAAGAGAAGCTGAAACTTGGCAAACATAATATCAAACATTAATAAAACTAAAGGATGGGGACTGTTTGTCATCATTGAGGTGTCATTAGAGATGATTATGTAACCTGCACTAGTTTCTTATACAGCCTTTTGACAAATATTAGCATCGTAGGTTGGTATAGAATAATAGTAAAATAGTATAGTGAAGTTGAGTTTAACCCTTAACCTGTTTGACCAAAGGATGTGAATTCTAGCAAAAATCCACGTAGTTAGTATTACGCTGTACCAGTGGGGAGTTTGAAAAACAAAGAATACCGGGCTCTGACGTCACCGTTCTTACGACAGCTCACCACTGTGCTGGCACATTGCATCATGGGTATGTGAGATTGACTAGTCAAATGCCTCCTGGAAAATTTTCTGTAAGTAGTTTCACACCATCATTTCTAAAACAAACAAAAAAACAAAAAACCTGCTGAAACTGCACTCATTTCCAAATTAGCACAGTAAAAGGTTATGAAAGATTGATTGTCCTGTTCTTCAGTTGTTGTTCAATCATCTTCAGCTTGGTTAATATTTGAGTTTTTGATTGTCGTAAACTCACAATCCCACTGGTTCGAGATGTTTATTGTGCTAAATGGCAAAACATTAGCATGCATGCATTAAGCGTGGTAAATATTAGTGTAGCTGCTAAAAGTCAGCACGGTTGCCTTGTCAACTGACCATACATTGAACTAACTTTTATTAATGTTAAGAAATTTAGACATAAATCTTAAATAGGAGGTTATGAACAGTGTTGAGAAAAGTTTACATTCACAAATACAACAAGTTTTTACTTTAAATCAGGATCCTTAAACCAACCTTTACAACCGCTTTCATGAATCATAAACAGACAACTAACACACACTCCCATTAACAGTCCACTAATGTACTTCCCCAGTGCATGAACCTGTTCCACTCCCACAGACACAGGAATTTTTTTTCCACATTACCTCCTCCTCTAGTTCTCTCTTCAAACACGCTAATATCACCGCCGCTGCTTCACACACACCTTCTGTGCCTACTGTCATTTAAACACATGCACCATAACTCAAAAATATCCCGAGATGTTCTCAAGGACACACAGAGAATACAAATGAATGTCCACAATGTTCACTCCGGACCTCTGGTGGAGATTTTCTATCTGACTCCAGCTGGAATAAGACCATTTATTTTTTCTAGTCTATGAAGCAGAGTTAATTTAGCATATAATCTTCTTAATCCAGGAGAGAATTACTAAAAACTGAGCTTCGACATGGATGTAACGCTGGAGCAGTAAGAGTAAGTATTTGAAGTCATTACTCCTCTTAATTCCCTTGTTGTTAAACATCTTTATATTATCAGCTAATGTATGTGAATACTGCAGTGGCAGTTTGCACTGTGATTGTAAGCAATATTGGGCTTTTTAAAGTGTCTAAAGTTGAATTAAAGCTGATGATTTAAAACAATTTAAACAACTATGTATCCACGACGTATGAAGCCTTCATCTGGAACCTATGTCGGTGTTGGCGTTTATGCTTGTTTATTGTCATGTTGCGCTGTAATAACACCAACAAACACTAGGTGGCAGTCCAGGCTCTTTTCTGTAGCGCTGCGTTGCTGAGCTTCATGTTGCTTACCTGCTTTTATGTGAACGGGATTAGAAGTTACAAATCCCACTCGGGCCACGCCAAGACCTGCCCAACTCTGTCCGTTATGGGTCCCTGGTGAGGTTACGGTCAGGATAGAGGGGGGGTTAGAGGAGTTGGCTATGGCATAGCTCGTGGTGTAGCCATGGTAGGATTTGTGATGTCACGAGAGGGACCTGGCTGCTGACTGTGCAGATACATAATCCTAACCCTAACTACGTGGGAGTTGAGGTCACAGGTTCCAGTCTAGAGTGGAGGTCAGTCTGCAGCCAGGTGCACTTGTTTATATGTAGCTCTGATACTGTAACAGAGGAAATTAAGCATGTCGTAGATGAGTTGGAGCTGATAAATGTTGTACAACTATAACTTGAAGTTGTAGTATCAAGAAACACAATGTTGCCGAGTGGACTAATCACATTTGTTGCTGGCCATTTCTGGGGTAGGTGCACGTCAGGCTGTGGCAAAGTACTTTGGTCAGCTATATCCATTCACTTTATAAAACTTCTCTCTCGTGAATGTGTCCACCATTCACAGCCGCTTTCACTTGTGTAGAATATACTGAATCAATTAAAAGGGATGGAGGCAACTTTATAGATGAGTTATACAGGAATGACCAAGAGCCACCATCTAAAATAAGCAAGATGGTTGCAGAACTGCTGATAACACATTCGATCAGCAAGTTTTTACTGAAAAACTTACAACACTGCATGCCGGTTTGGATGTTTTTGTTGACACTAGTCTTGTTGGCTCCCTGCCTCATTTCTCTGACAACATGTTTCCTTGAAATCCAGAGGAACCAGACTTATCCTTTATATCCATCCATTTTCTATACCTGTTGGTTCCTCTACAGGGTCATGGGGGTCTGCTGGAGCCAATCCCAGCCCGTTTCAGGCAACCCAGGGCTACACCCGGACAGGTCGTCAGTCCATCACAGTAATCCTTTATATCAACAATGAAAAGAATTGGGATGAGCGGCCAGGCAAACGGCGGAGGTTATGGTGCAGTTGAATCAGACATACATCACTGGTTCAACCTGGAAAAACAAACCACCTGCAGCTCTGAACTGGCTCAAACAACCAGCTCAAAGATTTAGATCCAATAACTCAGACATGATTTCTCTTTGCAGAGTGAACATAAACGTGACCTGGGCCACATCGTACCAACCCCAGTGGTGTTACTCCCACCAGAAGAACCTCATTCTGACTCAGTAGGAGACATGTTCAAGCTGTGAACATCTTTCAAACTGTTCAGTCTAATGTCAAATCCAACCATGCACATGTCTCATCTAACACAGAGACAAATAACATGTAAGTACTTATTCTTCTTGACTTTGATTTTCTCACACAAGCCCCACAGCCACAGTGTGAGGTCTCCTCCCACAGCAACATTATTTCATACTTGGGTATTTCACACTCCACAGAGCTCCATTCCAGTTGAATCACTGAATTCCCCTGAAATCGAGAGAAGATACTCTCACATGTATCAAGTCTGACTTTTATATCTAATGGGGAAGTGGAAGTGGGATTTATGGAGATGTGTGACATGCAGGTTTTACAGAGAAGTAAGCCTGAGAGGCAGGTGGAAAGACGATAGTGTCTGTAAAACCTCATTCAGTCCTACAATGTCCAGTTTGTTGAAACAGGAAGACGTTTTGGGTGTTTTGAATGTTTATGAAATGCTTTTTTCTATTTGTTTTGGTGGCATCAGTCCAACAAAATTGACCTATGAGGAAAAGTTGTCTCTGAGCTTTTATTTGCAGGTATTTGCCTCCTCTCAGGTGAAATATTTATAACTATATAAAGCGATTACTCAGATAAATGTCTTCTTGTCAGTTCTTCTGGTTTGTTCGGTCACTTTGGTTATTCTTCAATAAGTAATTAACAAATCACTGATTCAAAAGCCATTTCAAACTCAAATCTGAACTCTGATAGCTAGTGCGCGGGGTTATTCTGTGTTATTTTGGTCTGCTAATGAGTTTGTCTCAGAGCAAATAATTAAGTCACCATTGATTGACGCTCAAAGTTATTTACCAGTCTGTGTAATGGCTACTCTGTATTCAGACCTCGGTAAAAAGCATTGAATCATCTCGTTGCACCCGAGAGCGGCTTTATTTTTCTTTACCTTGAACTGCATAGCAGAAACATACTGACTTTACTTAATTTTTACTGGACTTATACCCAAACGTTCTGCAATACAGTTCAATAATTGCATAAATTGCTGATGAGGCAGTAATTGTATTTTCTAGATGTAATAATAATTTTTCAAAAATCACCTGGGCATTATTTCATCTTTTTTTTTCCTTTCTTTGTGTTTTCATTGCCCTTCAATTGATATACAGTAAACTGGACTTGTGTACAGCACAGGCGACCTGTCCAGGGTGAACCCCATCTTGAGTCCAAAGATAACTGGGATAGGACCCCTGCTCATCCTTGTGACCTTGATTAGAAAGATGCAAGGACAGAATAATATAATACATGAATGGATGAGAAAAGATGATGGGTGGGACAATGGAAACACTTCTGCTCCTCATAAACTCCAATTTATCACAAAAAAATGTAACCATGCATGAGGTAGATTCTCTTTTGAAAGAGGGTTATATTGTAAAATTGCAAAGGAATCACCCTTTTTTCCATCTATGTACCAAACAGTTAAATTTGCTGCTCTGTAGGAATTGGTTCCCTTGAGTGAAATGTGAACTGGGAACTAGAAGCGCCTTTTCCTCATATAAATTGTCAAAAGCTGCCTGAGTCATGTTAAAGTCTGAATCAACTGCTTCATGATTCATGAAACTGTGGACAATGACGCTGCAGAAATAAGATGTAGCTGTTTGCATCTACAAAAGGCTTGCCTTGCAGCAACTCACTTCAGATGTCTATGTCACTTTTAAGTAAAAGTAATGATGGCTAGAGTGGTTGCCAAAACAATAATTACCCTGTGGGAGTTCTGGATACCCATCATTTTTATCCTTGGAAGAATTTAAAGCCACTCTCTGAAGCAATACCACTTCTGACCACATGGGGACATATGGATCTGCTATGTTGATCTATGAGCCACTAACATACATTTGTCCATTTCCTATACCCACTGAATCCATCTACAGGGTCACGGGGGTCTGCTGGAGCCAATCCCAGCCTATTTTTGGCAAGAGCCAGGGGTACATCCTGGACAGGTCGCTGGTCCATCGCAGGGCCACATATACAGACAAACCACCATGAATACACACACCGACAGGCAATTTAGAGTTCTCAATCAGTCTCATATACATGTTTTTGAACTGTCGGAGGAAACGGGAGTAACCGCAGAAAACCCACACAAGCATGGGGAGAACATGCAAACTCATACAGACACCTGACAGGCTGGGAGTTGAACCAGGAATCTTCTTGCTGTGAGACAACAGTGCTCACCACAAAGCCACCATCCTGCGTTAGCTTACTGAGCCACTAATAATACAGTGTTAATGAGTGGGGACAGTAAGACACGTCTTGTTATACCACTTTGTCCCACTAGAGGTCCACTTCGTTGTGTCTGTCAGTTTGGTACCAGAAGTTTCTTGTGATATGCTGCCCTCGTGTGGTCATATATGGTATTGCTACATAGAGTAGTTTTCGTGCAAGAGAAAACACAATTTTCATATATAACAAGCATGTTAATGGAAATGAAATAGAATTTCATAAAAATTTGAGACATTGCTCATGTTTGCATCTAATCTGTAATGGGATGCTACTAGTGTTGTAGTTATCAGCAAGTCAGTTCCTTTGTTTCAGACTCAACATTACTTCAAATATTTGTACATTCCCATAGATGCTCACGATTCCCTGATTTTTCTCATAATCTGTTTCATAGAACAGTATCTTAAAACTATTTCATAAGACAGAAGTTAGATGGTTCCCTAGTTTTCCTCCATATATAAATAAGGTCAAACTTAAGCTGGGATGCCAGATGTACTGCTGGGATTGATCAAAAGTTTTGTATCAGCATTTACTGAACAGAGAAAATACTTTTCTAGTCTGCTTCCTTTAACTAAGAGGTTGTTTTAAATGTCTTAGCCATGTTTGGATACTGTAAAATTAGATCATATCTTTTCATTTCCAAGTTATTTCTTGGGTCCCTGATGGATGCTTTAACCCTTTGAGCCTGGGAGTGATCAACAGACACAAAAAAGTGTTGCTAAACTTTTTATGAGATGAATAATGATAAATATGAAGCCTTTAGTTTTCTCAATATGTTAATAAGTGAAAGCTTTTAATCTACAGCTTCAAGTTTTCCAGAAAACCTTCAGGTTTTAAGAGGCTTTCTTGAGGAGGCCATGGGGTGTGAAGGGGTTAACTTGGTGTCAAACTACCACTTGGTCGCATCTTTCTGTCAGTTGGATTCTGTCTCACGTCATGTGGTGGTTGAAGAAGTGAAGCTCATGTGAGGTATCACCTCTCCTGGTCACTGCAGCGTTGTGGGCTGTGGCGCTCCAGCTGAAGTGAATGTACGACAGCACACCCTGCTGCTTCATTCAAGCCTTCACTCTACAGGAATGAGAAGCCGGTCCTCCCTCCTTCCCTCGCTCTCGTTTCATATCTCCCATATTTCTTTATGACACACACACACACACGTTCAGTGCCGAGGGAACCAATCACCTTCGGCTGTTTTCTGCTCCTGTTTGTGAATGGGATTTATACGAGAGAGGAGGTAGCGGCACCGTACTGTAGGAGCAGCAGTAAAATCAAGAACCAATTTGCTGCTTCTTCCTCTCTTTTTTTTTTAATTTAAGGGATGAAATATTCCCGTTGGTTGCTTTTTACTTCCAGTTTTTCTCCTCTCTTTATCTTCTTTGTACTCTGACTTTTTCCCCTTTTTCTTTTCTCCTCTTCTTCTACTCTTTTTTGGTGCAGTTGATTGTGACTGCTGCATTTAAAGAAGCCTTTATTTCATGTTTATTTCATGCTTTTCTCTCACCTTCCTGCTCACACACCACCACCACCACCACCATCATCATCATCATCATCATCATCATCTGCTGCTGCTGTTTGCCTCTTTTACGTCTTCTCCATTATTCTGTCATGTCACTTTCCCCCCTCAACTGAAGAACAGCCGGCTTTCTCCACAACATACATTTTTGCCTTTGGTTCTCTTTTTCTTACTATTCTTTTCCTCTCACCATCTCACCTGGGTCCTGGCACAGCTGCCAAGGCAGGTGAGGCAAATGACCACACAAACACACAGACACTTACCTTCTGTGACAAGGTGTTCCTCCGGAGCGCTTCTGGATCCTCACGTGAATGAAGAGTGGCGAGCCTGCTCGGCTTCTGGCAGCTGAAGAGAAGTGGAGGACAGAGAGAAAGAGAGAGAAAGAGACAGCAGAGAGAGAGAGAGGAAAGTGGACTAGAGCAGGCGGGTTGAACGAACCAAGAGAAAGAGGAGGAGGAGGAGGAGGAGGGTGCTCCGGCTCGCTGGAGGTGAGATGAAGGGGAGAAAAAAAGAGGTAGGGAGAGATAAAGGGAGAAGGAGGGGGATGGCGAGGGTGCACCGGAATGGGATAGGAGTGGATTACGTGATGTTTGAGAGCAGGAGGGATTGCAAGAAATGGAGGGAGAAGTTAGTTTGAGAAGAGAGGAAAGAAGGACAAGAGTGGATGCAGAGAGCACAAACGAGAGGAAAAGAGGTTTAGTGGTAAAGAGGAGGGGGGATGAAGGAGTGAGACGATTATGATGGAATAAGCAAAGCCAAGTAATAGAGGAGGACAAAAAAAATAAAAGCAGTGAAGGAAAAAGAGAAGAAAATTGCACTAAAAAAGAGATGGAGGACAGATGCAGAGAGCTTAAAGCAGAAGTATGAAACTGCAGAACATTACTTCACAGGTTGGAAATAAAAGACAAGTAGAAGTGATGTCCAGCCATCACATGCTGGCAGTCCTCGGAGACAATCAGTTCCACGGTGCAGAAAATGTCCCTCCATCCATTAAATCACTGTAATCCAATCTGGGGTTGCAGTATAGATACTGCAGTTAACTTTGGAGCAATAACTTAGCAGAGCCGGCTGATGGAGGACTGGGGACTGGATGGATTCACACCCAGCTGGGTTGCTTTCACTTATCTCTTGTGGGTAGAAATAAAGATGGACGGATGAATGAAAGTCGTCGTTTTAACCCTGTAATGCACATTTGATATAAAGGGAGAGGGAGGAAGATGGCGAGGGAACACTGGAATGGGATAGGGGTGGATTACGGGAAGTCATGTGATTTCCTATTTATGTTAAAACATAAAGGAGAAAGAGAAACTGAGCCCATTTGATTTGTTTCAGCGACAGAATTCTGGGAAAAGTGAGGAGGCACTCATGAATTCAACGTGTTGGTTATTTCCTGCCTCATGTTAGAAACACGAAGATCCCAGAAACTTCTCAAGGAGGACACCAAGAACGTGGGGAGTGATCCTGATGTTGAAATGTCTGCTCCCACTCCCACAGATGATTGAGGCTAATTAAATCAGTAAAATACTTTTTTTTCTTTTTTTGTGTGTGTTTTGCATTTTCTTATCCTGTTCTCTTTTTCCAAAAACCAACAAAAAAGGTCCCAATTTATCAGTTTTTCCAAATTGATTATGGTACAAAAAAGCTCAAAACATGAACGATTTCAAGATTTCAAGGACCGTTTTAGCGTGTTAATGACACGGGGCGTTACTTATGAAGAGTATGGAAAACAAGCATTTAAACTGCTGGTTAAATGCATTCTGGGAGGAAGGGGAGGGGCTGGAGAAGAGAGGAAAGTAGATGCAAGGTTGAATGGAGGATGATGATGCTGTGGAAATCCGCTGATCTGTCATTCGCCTTTCACAAAGTCAAAGCGAGTGTGATGGCTCACATGTGTATAGCAATATTCTGTAGTGTCACGCAACAACGATCTTAAAACACATTAGAGCCGTGGATTATGGATTATAAAACAACTGGCCTCCTGGCACAGAAGTGCTAAGTTCCCGGAGCAAAACTCTGAAAACTAAAACACTGGGCTGCATCTTTCCTTTATTTGGGTCTATTTTTAGCTGTCTGGTGTCTTATTAAGGTGTTGTTGGTGGAGATGTAGGTTTGTGTTTGGTTGTTTCACTTTACTTTATAATATATTTTTAAATCTCTTATTTATTTATTTGTTTGTTTTGTCTTGTCTAAGTAATTGAGAGTCCTATCCCAGCTCTCTGCAGGGGTACACCCTGGACAGATCACCAGTCCATCACATGGCCACGTCCAGACAAACAACCACACACACACAAGCTCTTAACAAACAACCACACACACACAGGCTTATGGGAAATCTATAATCGCCAGCTGGTGTAAGATGTATATTTCTGGACTTCAGGAGGAACCAGAGCACACTGAAAACATCTAAATAAATACACTTCGAGTCACTTGTATGCCTTTGTGGTCACCTTGTCTCTGATGGTGTTCTTGCCTTTTGTTGTGGACATTTTCTGCATCTTTGCAATAAATTTGTGCGTTTGCGGCCATTTGTGGTCATTTGATGACGTGTCCACAGAGCAGCTCGCCTTATTGATCCTGAAAAATATAAAACTGGCATTAAAAATGGACGGATGATCTTTTTTTTTTTAATTTTGTTTCATCCACTTGTTGTGGTCATACTCGATCTGAGTTTTACTTTTGGAGCCATGTGGTTGGCCTGTTGTCAGTTTATAGTTGTTTTTTACATCTTCATAGTAATTCTGTATCTGTATCATTTTTTTGTAGTGATTTTGTTTATGTGGGTATTTCTCTTTATCAAGGCTCTTTTTATCATGGCCACTTTGCTGTCATGTCTCTTTAATTTGTCCTTCAGCTATCTGAAATTCCTTTTGTTTACTTTTGACATTTTTGTTTGCTGTTGTTTAATGTGGCCATAATTTACTCATATTCAGACACGAAATTTTAATCTGTTACGACCAGAGCTGCTTCGCGGCAGCCGAGCGCTGCATTAGATCTGATCTGGCCTCTCTGCAGGATATCGACACCAGACGCCGTCGGAGCATCAAGGACACTTCTCAGCCGAGTAACTGTCTGTTTCAGCCGCTGAACTCGGGTAAACGCTTCAGAGCATCAGGCTCCTGAACCCGACCACGTCTCACCATCTGTACCAACCTGGACACTTGTTCACTTCAGCACTGGTTTACCTTTATAGCACAGTGTCACTTTTTTTTATTGGCATAAAAGAGCACTTTTATTGCTCTCCCATCCAGAAAAATAAATCGATGCAGCACATCTCCAAAACGAAACCTAACCAGTCCAGGAGATTAGGTTCTGATCTAAACAAAAACAGGACAAATCAAAACGAGTACAAAGAAAGAAACATTTAAAAATAGTTTACCGTCAAGCGATGAAGGATATAAACCAGATATATCAGGCATTAAACAGAAAACAGAAAACATGCCTTGGTCAAGCCAAGTCCTCAAGTGGGACATCTCCACCAAACATCTCAAGAAGGGAGCCTGGACCTCTAGAAATGCGTCAGAAGAACCCTTCAGCATCAGTTATATTCCACCAAGCTTCGAAAATACAGCATGTCTCTTGTCCAGGTTACAGATAGATGGAGAAGAGGAAAGAGATCATCTATTTTCTTTTTTAAGTAAAAAGCTTTGTATAAAAGATCTTTATGTCATGAACACGATGCAACATTTTAGCACAAATAAAAGTGTGATGCATACTATATCAAATTTTCTCCAGATACACTTTTTATTGACATGTAATATTTGTTGTGGAACGAGAGCAAAACCTTTAAATATTGACATAAATAGAAGATAACGCTTATTTAAGAGAAGATGTCAGATTCTTCAGTCAAATAAAGAATTAAATTAGCTCTTAACAAAACTATGGGTGGAATTTTAAAAAAAAACCTCAACAATTGGACTTTTGGTTATAAAAGCTCAACAAGTTGTTAAAATTATTGCAAAAAGCAAATCTACAAATATTTAAAATATTTAGCCAATAGGCCAAAATAGCATCAAAACTGGGAGCAGATTTAAAGAAATGAGTAGTATTTTCACTTTAAATCATGTTATTGGTTAAATGTGCACCTTCTTTTGTCTCTTTTAGGTCTTTTTTTTTTTTTTTTTACCAAACTAACAGGAAAAGAATATAACAAAAAACTCTTTCTAAAACAATTTGATTTACTATTTACACATAACTTCAAATAAAACCTCTGTAAAATGTAGTTAAACTGGTCTATCTGGTAATCTATCCATGATAACAATTAAAGTAGAATTAAATCGTAACAATAATAATAATAATCAATACAGTCAGTCTGGAATTACTGTAACTAAATGAACCTTAAATACATTTACGGGTCATTTTAAACTCTAGAAATGGTTTATGGAAAGAACAGATTTCAAATTTCAAGTCAGGCCTCATTAATATTCATTTTAATATGAATTTATTTCCCTTTAGAAATGCTTGTGTCAGAGGTCTAGGTTAGCTAATGTACTCTTGAGCTGGCAAAGTTTACCTTTGTCAAGGTGAGCATTTATCTGCTCAAGGACACTTCAGCTGAGGGGAAGCTGGCCAACGCAGAGCTTAATCCTGGGAGTTCTTGTCTGTCTTTCAAAGGAAAAAAAAAAGACAGAAAGAAAAGCTTCACTCAGCAGTTTAAGCACATTACTGATACTCGCGCTGCATTTATATAACAAATCAACCAAGCAGAGGGCATAAATCAAATGTATAGGCTCCCTTGTCATTTTCATACAAATGGGATTTATTTCTGTGAGAGAATATCACAGAAAGTGTTTAATCTGTGTGGACGGGTTTTGTGAGGAACAGAGGGGCACTGACAGAGCGGCAGCTGCAGACACACATCACTGAAAGGTTGTGACCAACGTGCTGCTGAGTTTCTGCTGCAGCTGCAGATTCAAACCATCAGGGAAACACAAGAACATCTGGAAATGACACGGAGGTCTACTGTACACTCACTAGAGTCAAACTAATCAAAAAACACAACTCTGCTGAAAATCAAGTCCCAGGCAACTACATCTGTGGGTCTGTGTGCTTCACGTTAGAAAGACAGTATGAAGAAATCCAAGCGTGTCCTATCTGTCTGGCTCAAGTCTGACCACAGATTCTGGATGTTTGCCTTAA
>JAOWBL010000913.1:0-16423 GCA_028564865.1 Zenarchopterus dispar | reverse complement strand
TCAGAAAGATTAGAATTGCGGGTATGTGAAGGTGTGTATGAGCGCTTTGTACAGTGTTACATTTTACTGATTTTTTTTTTTTCAGATCTCTGGGACTTTTAGAAAGGCTGGTGCCCACAAGTGATGGGAAGAAAAAAGGTCCCCAGAGAACGTAAAATCCCATTTTTGTGGCCGTGTGCGTGCGTGTGGTGTGTGGTCCCCGGGCTTCTTCCCATCTTCGGTTAAATAGTTGACCGAGGATGGAGCTGAGAGCCAGCTTCGCCACGGTTCTGCCCAGGTCCGAACAACAGCCAGGATCGAGCATGATCACGGAGGTCCCACGTTCATGAATTATGCTGGGAAAGACAGGATAATCTGGGGTCCCAGGGCACGGAGCTCAGCGCAGACCGAGCAGCAAGAGCAAGCCGAGCTGTATGCGTCAGCAGACGCCATTGAAAAGTCTGTGTGGTACCAGGGGCGAGTAAACTTTTGGAAAAAATTTTCTAAGTGCTGACCGAGGATGGGAAAAAACCTGAAGATCTCTGGGCTCTTACCATCTTCGGTTAAAGTTTGACTGAGGATGGGAAAAAGCCCGGAGATCTCTGGGCTCTTACCATCTTCGGTTAAAGTCTGACCAAGGATGGGAGAAACCCGGGGATCTCTGGGTTTTTTCCCATCTTCGGTCACATGAGGAGAACTCTATATTTTTTTTGTACAGTCACTTCTATTTTGGCTAACTGCTCAAATTAGCACTTTGGACTACCAGAGAGACAGTGGGAGTGCACACAAAACCAAACAGAACGATGCGTGTGCCTTGGCGGGCTGCTATTCCCGAGTGTCAGCGGGACCAGGGTGGGTTCCCTGGCCGGTTTTTACAACAATACGTAGCGGGACCAGATGGGGGTACTGGCCCTGCATACATACTGCGTCCCAGCTGGACTATGGAGGTTCAATGGCCACCATTTAAACTGAAACTGAGCGGGAAGATGGTTGCGCTCTGGACGGCTGCGATCCAGCGGGAGGAGGGGGTGTTCCCTGGCCGGTTGTTACAACAATAATTAGCAGGACCAGGTGGGGGTACTGGCCCACAGAGGTGCAAAGTTTCAGCTGGATTATGGAGCTTTTATGGCCCCATTTAAGCTGAGACTCAGCGGGAAGATGGTTGTGCTCTGGCCGGCTGCGATCCAGCGGGACGAGGGGGCGTTCCCTGGCCGGTTTTTACAACAATACGTAGTGGGACCAGTTGGGGGTACTGGCCCTGCAGAGATGCTGAGTCCCAGCTGGACTATGGAGGTTAAAAGGCCAGCATTTAAGCTGAGACACAGCGGGGACATGGCTGTCCTCTGTCCGCATGAGATCCAGCAGGACCAGGGTGGGTTTCCGGGCCGGTTGTTACAGCAATACCTAGTGGGACCAGTTGGGGGTACTGGCCCCGCAGAGATGCTGAGTCCCAGCTGGACTATGGAGGTTAAAAGGCCAGCATTAAAGCTGAGACACAGCGGGGACATGGTTGTCCTCTGGCCGGCTGAGATCCTGAGATCCAGCAGGACCAGGGTGGGTTCCCTGGCCGGTTGTTACAGCAGTACCTAGCGGGACCAGTTGGGGGTACTGGCCCTGCAGAGATGCTGAGTCCCAGCTGGACTATGGAGGTTAAAAGGCCAACATTAAAGCTGAGACACAGCAGGGACATGATTGTCCTCTGTCCAGCTGCGATCCTGAGATGCAGAGGGAACGGAGGGGTTCCCTGGCCTGTTTTTATTCCGATACCCCGCTGCAACATGGTGGTGCCCGGGTCCTTATCAGAGCCCAGAACGGTCTTAAGCCCGGTTTTTTCACGTCCCAGCTGGGCTTTGCCTGGCTTTGGCCAGTGGGCCACACCCTGCGGCAGCACGGGGGTCCCGCGTTCATAAATGATGCTGGGAAAGGAAGGATAATCTGGTGTACCACGGCACGGAGCTCATCGCAGACCGAGCAGGAACCGGAATCAGATGCGCCAGCAGCCGCCGTTTTAAAGTCAAATTGGTACCATGGACGTGGGTCTTTTAGACCGTGGGCTATCTGTGGTGTACCCAGGGAGGGGTGCTTAATAGTGGGTCCACAGGTTCGCACGGTGCGCAGGGTGCTGGACCCGACGTGGAACTTCCACCCAGACACATCAGAAATTTTAGTTCTCTCTGTCAGAATCAGGAATTCAAATGCTAATAAAATATGTTAGTTCAGACTGTCTATAGATCAAACAGACTATAGAGTGCACTGGAATATAAGCCGCACCCATTAAATTTTAAAAGAATTTTTTTTTTACATATATTAGCCGCACCAGACTATAAGCCTATAATATATACTATATTATACTTTGTGAAATGAGATATTTACACAGAAAGATTTTGTAAATGTTTATATACATACCTTTATTGTTTCCAAACAGTGCCTGTAAGGGTGTAACAGCCCCCGTTTAGTAGCGAAACAGCTGATTGAACAAAACAGAAAAGTCATTAATGTTTTTATTTATCCTCCTGCTGTGCACTGAAACCACTGAAGTCGTCTTCTTCAGTGTTGGAGTTGAAGAGCCTCAGAACATCTCCGTCACACACCTTTTTGGTCTTTGTGTACTTTCCATGATAAAGGTGTGAAAAATATTTTGCATTTGTGTTTGTCGTGCTAAGTTTTGCATTATGTGCGCCAAAACCTAGCATCTTCTTTACCTTGACCTCTTGCGTCTGGCTCATTTTTACACCTCCTGTCCCTTCTGTCAGCCATTAGCAAAGAAAAATCTATAGATAAGCTGCATCGTTGTAGAAGCCGCAGGGTTCAAAGTGTAGGAATAAATTAGCGGCTTATAGTCCGGTAAATATGGTATATCCTATTGATAAATGTTTTACCAAATCATTGTACTAAACATTAGTATACTAACAAATCAGATAGATATGACTTCTTGGGAGAAACACAGAACTCCAACTTTTTTTGGAGACAGTAAACACATCACAACATACACCCCAGAGGTGCCATCACACACCACTTTTACTTCACTTATGGTGGTGAAACAAATAAAACAGAACCTCATAAATTAGCCAAATGAACCATAACAGAACACAAGAAGAACAACTACTCTTAACCAGAGTCAGACCAGGAAAGGGCTCGGAAAATGGCATCCCACAATTCCTTGCTCTGCACATCTAACAGTGTCTACAGCAGGAGTCTCAAACTTGGGTCCTCAAGGGCCGCAGTCCTGCCTGTTTTTGATGTTTCCCTGCTTCTTGACACCACGATACAAATGACTGTGTCATTAACAGAGTTGTGCAGCCCTTGATGACAAGCTGATGACGATCTTTAATTTGAATCAGGTATGTTGCTGCAAGGATACATCCAAAATGTGCAGGTCAGCAGCCCTCAAGGACTGGAGTTCGAGACCCCTGGTATATAGCATCCCCATAGCCATCACTACACAGCCCCCTCCTAAAGGGTCAGCCATCCCCAAGGAACCCATCAGTCACAATAAAGCTATTCAAATAACCAGGACACTGGTATAACTGAATCGGCTGGGCATGATCATCTGACATTGCAATAAGTTCCAACTCATCTGAGCCTACAGGGGAAAGCCTACCTTCTTCAACAGCCTTCCACAGGCTTCAACAGCCTGTGGAACACAGGGCTGGTAAGGTGCCAGCCTAACTCAATGCAGAACCATGGCTCTGCCAGGCATGCACACCGTGTAAACTATGTCAGAGAGTCTGTCGATCACTTTACCAGGGCACATGGGACACACTCTTTCCCGAGGTACCAACTCCCACCCCCAGCACAATGTGTCATAAGCCCTGCTTTGCTGCACACCAGCCCTGGCCTATGCCCGGTGGGTGAATTCATGGATCTCATGCAGGTGGTCCCTAAGCCTGCGACAGTAATCAATCTCCCTTCTGCAGGCGATCCCAGGTTCAGGCGGTGCCCCAAATACTAAGTCCACAGATGTCTAGAACTCACATCCAAACATGAGGGATGCAGATGTGCACTGACTGGACTTGTGAACTGCAGTGTGATAGGAACAGAAAACCAAGGGTAGGAAATGGTCCTGGCTGGTGGTAGCTAGTCAAGATGGCAAGCTGGGTTGTCAAGGTATGGTTAAAACTTTTCATCAGCCTGCCATTTTGGGGGTGAAGCGGCATGATTCTAGTTTGGGGGTGAAGTGGCATGATTCTAGTCTCGTGCACCCTCAGACACCAGCACACCTCACTGAAGACCTGGGACTCAAAGTTTCTGCCCTGGTTGCTGTGGAGCTCAGAACTCTGAAGTGGGTTAATATCTCCTCCACCCACTTCTCAGCTATGGTGGCAGCACTCTGGTCCGGCAGCATGTACGCCTCAGGTCACTTTATGAAATAATCCAAGGCCACAATTACGTATTGGTGTGCAGCATCAGTCACTGGAAATGGGCCGAGAACATCCACTCCCACCCATTCCATCAGGGCCCCCCATAAGATACTGCTGTAGCAGGGCTCGGGAATGCTGGGATGGTCGTTTTTGTGTAGTGCAGTCATTGCAGCAATGGACGTTCAGCTCCATATCATGGCAGAAGCCTGTTCAGTAGAACTGTCCCTGGAGATGATGTAGAGTCTTGGTGTTCCCACAATGACCTGCTCCTGCTGAACCGTGAGCCAGTTGAAGGTCTTGTAGGCAGAGAAATTGAGGCACCAGCAGCTGGAGGATATCGTCTCCCCGCTCTTGAGTGTGCCATCATCAATACAGCACCTTGTTGTGGAGCTAATGTTTCAGTGGTTAATGCGGCCACTTTTGAAACTTCTCTGTCCCACTCCTGTTAGATTGCTAGACAGAACACTATCCAAATATGGACTCGCAGTAAATACAGTCTTTATTAAAATGTTGATGATCATGGTAGCCAATGGACAGGACAGGTGACGAGGGCAGGTAATCCACAAACAGGTGTTCAGGAGGCGAAACAAGGAACAGGCAGGACAGAGAACAGACGGGTCTAACGCACAAGAGAATTCAATAAATCAAGGAGCAGAAGCATAGAAGAGCCTGAGAGTGTTACCGGACGAAGAACAACAATCTGGTGTTGGCTTGAGGTTCTCAGGTGCAATTTATACTCAGGTGATTCGACACAGCTGCAATGTCTGATTGCTCGCCAGAGCCGCGCCCACAGGATCACAACAGTTCCTCCTTAAGGTGACACTAGCAGCATTCTGCTGTCAGACAGGGTCATCTGGAGAGGGTGTCAGCATTGCCATGGCAATCCAGCTCAATGCTGGATGTCAAAGTTGTAGCCTTGTAAAGTCTCTATCCACCACGCCACTTGTCCCTTGGGCTGTTTAAAACTCAGAAGCCAAGTTAGGGAAACGTGGTCAGATATGGGGGGAAATGTTGCACTAATTCCTTTAAGCACCACACACTCCCTAACTTCTCCCTGCTGCGACAAGACTGTTCCAACCCTGGTGTTGCTGGCATCTGTGTCAAGTATGAAGGAATGGTTAGGGTCTGGAAAAGCCAGGAGCAGAGCTGCTGTGAGCGATACTCTCAGTTGGTCAAACGCAGCAGTGCAGACATCATTCCACCGGAATGTCTGTCCCTTATTGGTCAGGCGGTAGAGAGGACTGGCAACAGTGGTGAAGTCTTGGATGAAGCATGAGTAATAAGATGCTAGTCCAAGAACGCTCCATGGCTCACTGACGTTCTTAGGAGTGGACCAGTCTCTACAAATGGCTACCTTGGCTGTGTTGATGGCCACCCTCTGAGAACTGACCATGTGCACCAGGAACTCAGTCTCAGTCTGGCTTGTTGGATGGCGATAAACGCCACCCTCAGTTTACTTAGGACCCCCTCACAGCTGTCTGCATGCACTAACAGGTCATACAAATAAACAATGCAGCTGTCCCGGAGTACATCAGCCAGGACCCTCTCCATCAGCCACTTGAACATTGCTGGTGAATTGCAGAGGCCAAATAGCATTACCCAAAACTGCCACAGTCCATGTTCAATGGTGAAAGCAGTCTTTGGTTTAGCATCAGCAGCCAGCTCCACCTGCCAGTACCCACTCCTCAGGTAAAGGGAACTGAACCAGATGGATCCAATGATCCAGTCCAGTGCATCATCAATCCGGGTGAGGGGATAAGAGTCCTTTTTTGTGATGCTATTCAGGTGTCAATAGTCTACACAGAACCAGCATTCACCTTTTTTTCATTTTAACCAAGACAGCAGATGCTGCCCACGGGCTATTGGCAGGCTCAATCACTTCAGCCATAGCCTGGTGAATCATGTCCATTGCTCCCTGTTGCTTGGTGAGTGCAAGCCTGTGTGGGTTTAGGCAGAAGGATAGGGCTGAGCTATCGTTGATGTGGTGTTGGACTAGTCCTGTCTACATACAATCTTCATCCTTGGCAGTGAAAATATCCATAATGTCTTTAAGGACACCCACCAGCTGTTGATGTTGCTGGGGGTCCAAACCACTGCACCTGTGTTGCCACAGGTCATACACTGCTTTCGTAGTCTCTGCAGAGGGGGTACTGTTAGTGGAGGTCACTCTCTTTGGAGCTGTACAGGAGCTTTGTGCAGTGCTGTGTTAGAACTTGAGACAAGAACAGGATCCAAAAGCAGACTCTTAGTAAAATCAATCTTTTATTTACAAGCCAGGAAAATGTAAAAGCCAAGGAGCAGGGATGATGATTAGGGCAGGTAATCCACAAAACAGGAATCCAGGAACAGGCAAGACGAGGAACAGGCAGGATGGGTCTAACCCTAGAAGAGAATTCAATAAGTCAATGATCAAAACACAAGGTACACAATAGAAGAGCCTGAGAGCGTTACCGGATGAAGAACAACAATCTGGCGTTGGCTTGAGGTCCTCAGGTGCAATTTATACTGGTGCTTGATTAGACGCAGCTGTGACAACTGATTGCCATACCGGATCCATGCCCACAGGATCACAACACGCTGCTGGTGGTATAGGTCTTTCTAGGTCCCTCCTGCTTCTTCCACCCGTGTTGTAGCATCATGGTCTCAGCCCCAAGGGTGATGGTCAATCATCCAGTATCAACGCATGCTCCCCAGCAGGACATGAGGCCTAGGCAGATAATGCATGGTTCCTAAATATTAGCTATCCAGAACTCATGCACCATCTCCTGACCACCAGCCCTGATCTACAGCAGCTTCCTTGCCACCAGGCCTGCCTTCTCTCCTGTCACCATCATCAGTCAGGTACTGGTGGGGATCCATGACGCAGCAAGTGAGTCAGTGGTACCCGGTAGAATGTCTGCTCACACTAGAGAAACAGTAGACCCAGTGTCTACCAGAGCTTGACAATGCTGATCATCCAGCTGACAGCTCAAGTAAAGTCCTCTAGAGTAACCCGAATATCAAACCAGTGTGCACTGGCCTTGGAGGGGTTTTTGGTGGTTGGGATGTTTATATATATGTATACATAAACTCCTCCCTTACCCACATTTGATCCCACACTGGGGAAGTTTACTTCCCATAGCAGCTCAAAAACAATATAAAAAGTGCAAAGACTCCAACATTAGATACAACAGTGTATGATATACCAAAAAAGATAAAATAATAACATAACCTACATACATTATAAAAACTGTGTGGGGGGTTGAGTAGTAATTGCAGATGATCCATCTGTTCACTGAGATGAGGAAAAAAATAAATGAGTTCAGGATACAACTAAACCACAGAATTGTACAGTCTAACAGGAGTGAGGACGAATGGTCTGCAATAGCACTCCTTCCTGGAGTTAGGTTTGGGCATGGAGGACCAAGTTTCAATTCCCCGGGTTGGTAACAGAGGTGAGCCACTGTGGGCCCCTGAGCAAGGCCCTTAAGCCCCAACTGCTCCTCGGGCACTGCAGCAGCAGACCACTGCTCCTAGTGTAACTAGTGATGAGTTAAAAGCAGAGAACAAATTTTTGTGTGATATATATATATATATATATATATATATATACATATACTGACAAATAAAGATGATTATTATGATTATTGATTCCTCTTCTGAGGATGGATCAGTCTGCCACTGAGAGAGCTGCTTAGAACCTCCACTGTCTGATACAGTGGGTGAGAGGGATTAACCATGATGGATGTCAGCTTGGATAACATCCTCCTCTTGCCTACCTCCTCCACAAAGTCCAGTGGGCAGCCCAGGTCTGCCCATTGGCCTTTAACCCTTTGAAGCTCTTTTTTCTGTGCTGCTGTGCAGCTGGTGAACCATACACAGAGACAGGAGGCCAGGACACCCTCTACTGTGCAATGGTAGAGGGCATCCTGGCCTGCACCAGCCATTTCTGAGGGATGTTGTTTTTCCTGAGAACCCTCAAGAAGTTAGTCTCTTTTGGGCTTTTTTGACTAGCTCAGCAGAGTGCATTCCCCAGGTAGGTCCTCTCATGATACCGACTTCCAGGAAGCAGAAGTCTGAGACCCTCTCTCTGGATGTTGTTTGCTTTCTTTCTGAAGTCCTCAGTAAGGTCCTTGGTCTTTACTATGTTCAGGAGCAAGTTTTTTTTTTCCTGCACCATTGTATCAGCTGCTCCACCTCATCCCTGTAGACGGACCCATTCCCCTAACGGTTAACCTCCTGATGGTTGACGACTGTGGTGTTGTCAGCAAACTTAACAATGGTGTTACTGTGGTGGACAGGAGTAGAGTCGTGGGTCTAAGGAGTATAGAGCAGGGGGCTCAGCACACAGCCCTGAGGGGAGCTGGTTCTGAGACTGATGGCTGGGGAGAAGTGGAGGCCCACTTTAACTCTCTGTGTCATTTACCCAGGAAGTCCTTAATCCAGAGGCAGGTGAAGTGTCCAGTAGTTTTGCCAGTCTATGGGAGAGAATGATGTTAAAAGCAGAGCTGAAGTCTATGAAGAACTGTCATGCATAGCCCCATTGCTGCTCCAAATGGGACAGAACACCATGGACAGCAGTGGTGACTGGATCCTCTATAGATCTATTAGCACACTGATATGCCACTGGTAGAGGCATGTTCAATGAAAGACATGATGTGGTTCCTGATAAGCTTCTCAAAGCACTTCATCACTACCGGGGTCAGTGGTACAGGCCTATAGTCATTTAGACGGGCAACAGTCTGTTTCTTGGAGAGAGAACAAATGACTGAAGACTTTAGGCAGGGTTGGACGATGGACTGGGACAGAGACTGGTTGAATATCCTGGTGAAGACCCCAGCCAGTTGGTTTGCACAGTCATTCAGCACACATCCTGAGATGCTATCAGGTTCAGCTGTCTTCTGTGGGGTGACAGCACACAGTGTGCACCTCACCTCATGCTTCCCCACCATGGAGATGGGACTGTTGTTGGTCTCTTGATAAGAACTGGCTGTCTGTGGTGGTTCCAATTCAAACCTAGCAAAATAGTGGTTAAGCTCCTCTGTCAGTGATGTGTCAGTGACACTCTGTAGCTCATCCTGTAGTTGGTGATGTGTTGGACACCCTTCCAAACCTACCTACTGTTGCTGCTGTCCATGTCATTTTCAGTCTTCCTCTTGTAGTCTGACTTTGCCTCTCGGATGCCACTCTTCAGACTGGCATGGCCCGTACTGTAGAGAGCGTCACCACCAGATCTAAAAGCAGTGTTCCTCTCCTCTTCCTCTGGTATCCTCCTCTCCCACCTCTAGTCAGCCAGACCTCCCATCCTTGCTTGATTGACAACTTATCTGTCACATCTTATCTGTCCAATAGTGCTATTGGTGCTGCTCCATCACTGTCTCCAACCACAACAGGAGGACCTGGTACCTTCTCTCACTCCATCTCTTTTCTTATTGTCTCTCTATAGCAGTCAGGTGAAGAGGCAGTAGGCAGCAGCACAGGAGCACCACAAGAGACTGCAAGCTTATTACTCTTCACACAGTGAAGAGTAATAGTAACACTGGGTACAGAAAGTAGTCCTGACCCTAGTGACCAGAGGGTTCTGGTTGGTTTGTAATGGACTAAGAGATAAGCAATTTGGCTCTACGCCATTCAGAGATTTATAAACCAACAGCAGGATTTTAACATATATTCTGTGACAGATAGGAAACCAGTGTAAAGATCTAAGAACTGGAGTTATGTGGTCCACTCTCTTGGTCTTATTGAGGACTCGAGCAGCAGTGTTCTGAACAAACTGCAGCTGTTTGATAAATTTTTTAAGGAGACCTGTGAAAACAGTGTTACAGTAGTCCAGTCTACTGAAGATAAAAGCATGGACACATTGTTCTAAGCCCTGCTGAGACATCTGTCCTTTAATCCTTGATATGTTTTTTAGGTGATAATAGCCTGACTTCACTGCTTTCTTAATGTGGTTGTTAAAATTCAGGAGTGCCCAGAAGCACACCCACCCCTATTTCTGACTTGGCTATTGGTTTTTAGCTTAACTGCTTGAAGCTAACTGCTGACTTTTAATCTTTCTTCCTTGGCTCCTCACACTATTGTTTCAGTTTTGTTTTGTTTTAACTGAAGAAAATAATCAAGGCAGCAAGTGGTGGGAATCAAGTGATTTATGATATCTTCCAGTTTCTTATGAGTAATTTGACAAAATTGTGTCATGGTTTCTCTCAGAGATGGCATATATCCTGAATCTAGCATAGGACCACTGACTGATTTTCTTAATTTTGACAGTAAAGAAAGAGGCAAAGTCATTGCAGGCATGGTTAGACGAAGTTCGGGGTTTACTGACTCAGAGGGATTTTTTAGCCTATCAACAGCAGCGAACAAAGTGTGTGCATTATTGTTGTTTTAAGCAATAATATGAGAAAAAATATAATTGCCTTGTATTCCTAAGCTCAATATTATATATGCTCAATCTATCTTTATAAATGTCATGATGAACCTGTAATTTTCCCGCCACCTGCTTTCAGCTTTTTGACACCTTTTTTTCAGGTCTGAGCTGTCCTGTATTTCTCCATGGAGGTCTCTTTCTAGCAATGATCACCTTTACTTTGGTGGGGGCAATGGTATCAATAGTAATACTAATAATTGTATCATTGAATTTATCCACAAGCTCATTAACTGAAGGTGAGGAGAGGAAGGGTGAGGAAGAGAAGATTTGGATTAAGATTTCACTGGTACTTTCACATACTGTATGTACTGTTTCTCTACCTGGAACCTTCTTTTGAAAGCAGCATCAGAGCCGTTGACTTAAAAGAAACCTGAAGAAACTGATATAGAAGGCTAGCTTCATTCAGGAACACTTAGACCTGACTGAACAAAGAAAGATGCTTCATGAAGTAAAAAATATAATGGAAAATACTGACCACATCCTCTTCACAACATACTGACTCAAGAACAGTGTTTTCAGTCAGAGGCTTCTTCAAATCTGCTGTAACACAGACTACTACAGGAGATCCTGCTTGCTTACAGCTATAACAATGACCATAATAATGACTCTTATTTCTTTAATATAAGTATTATTAATCTAATTTGAACTAACTGCATCTTTGCGTTGAGGAAGTGACAAGTTCATGTGTTATTTGTTGACATCCATGAGTTCACAACTCATAAAAGTTCTCTCACACAGAGAAAGGAAAAGAGAAGGTGAAAAAGAAGATCAGAATTTAATTTCTTTTCCTGCTTTAGTGCAGAGAAAATGGGGTAATTTCCACATAGGCTCAATATCAATATATATTCTAGTCCATCTTTTTACATTTCTGATTCTTGCTCGTTTCTCCGTAGCACACAGTACTTTGTGAGCCTTTTCTGCATAATGTCTTTGAATTCACCCAGTGAGTTCAGCTCAGTAAGGAACAAATGTCCCTCTGGATGTCCTTAAACTGTGAGTAAAGTTACTTTGTTTTCTTAAATGATGGAGAAAAAAAACCTTACTTTTAGCTTTAAAAATGTTCTAAAACTGCCTGATGGTTAGAAGAAATATTTTGGGGTTGATTATCCACTTGTCCAGATAGTGTGTAATTTCCCTCCAGAATCTGCTAAAATGTTAATGCTAATTACGATGAGACGAAACCGTGTATTTGACACTGATAAATACAAGCTATATCTGTGCAAGTTTCGGTCAAATTTAGGTGTGTTATGAAGACTCAAGCAATCTTTCATTTCTTTCTGCAGCTGATCTCTTGCCTATGTTGCTCCTCCTCCCTCAATTAAAGGTGGGGGCTCTCTTAATCTTAGCATACTGTGCAACAATGACCTGTAGGAGGCTTCACCATCCACAAAGTGCTCTCAGAAAGAAAGCAGAAGGTTGAATTGGTGTCTTTGTGTGAAAGTGTGCCTGAGGGTGGGTGATGTTGCACACGATTCATGAGAAAGTGTGACTTAGGGTTTAACTACATGTGAAAGTCTGTGTGAACCTATTGGAGGAGGGGCTGAGAGGTCATGGGTCACTTACAGCCTGACAAAGGAGCCTGAGCTTTCCACAAGAGTCATGTGGCCTTGTGTAGGGGTTCGGAAGGGAAAGATTATTACTATGGGCACTGGGCTGGCCTCCAACATTGACTGATCGGCATCTGTACATCCTGACACAGTGACACTTATCCCTGAGTGGGAAAAAGAAAACACAGTGGAAAGCACAAGAGGGAAGGGGGAGGGAGTGGTGGGATTGGTGAACATCTGTAGATATGTAACAGCATGTTACTCCCCTGAGCAGCACCGGCTGACAAGCATCAGCAGAATGGCTGGTATAGCCTGCCGTCCACCTGCATCTCATTGCAGCTATTCATAGATTCCAATATGAAACCTGTCCAGTCTGAGGTGAAAGACTGATACTATGCACACCAGCAGAACATGTGCAACATGCTGAGCTCAGTTTCTGTTTGCAGTTTGACAAAACAGTCATGATGCTCTGATGGGTAAATTAGCTGAAAATTACCTTTTAAAAAAATGCAAACACCTATTTACATCTTTTGGATTATAAATGTAAATAGCAATATGTTTTTGAAAAATGGCATATAAAAAAAATCTCTCTGTTCTCAATATCTTATTTTGCTCAGGACCATTTTATGCTCTCATTAGGAGACTCCATCTCAATTCAGTTTTAGAAATCCTGAAACACCTTAAGTATCTTAAGACACATTTATTGTTTTTTGTTGGTTTGTTTGTTTAAGTACCATTGTGCAGGTAATTAGAATCTGTGACAGCAGAGATGACCAGACATCGAAAATAAGATCTAACTTATAATAAATGGCAGTTATGCTTGAAAAGGTGAGAGCCATCCACCAGTGTTGACTTTGTTTGTGGTTATTTAGCGTTGCCACTGATAAATGAGCTTGTAACAGCTGTCATTTGGAAAAGGTGCTTCAGTAGATGACTGGCAGTTCTCCTCTTAACTCAGACATCCCCATGAACTAAAATTATGTCTGACTGTCTGGATGCAGGACTCTTGTCTCCTTTCTTTCAATTTTTATTCGAAAAAGGAAGGACATTAGATATTTAACCCAAACCTCTGATTAATTCCTTATAGTAAATTTAAATTTTGAAATACATTAAATGTAGTTGCAAAAGTGTTGAATACAGATGGGTTGTGCAAGGCTGAAATATCATTCCCACCTTAGTCAGCACAAGGACAACATCACTGTTATGAAATAAAGTTTAATACAACTAAGTTTTTCTATTTTCATGTGGAAAACGATCCTAGATAAAAACTGCATAACAAATAACAAGACGTAGTCCCTTTTGTTGCAAACATCACGGCAGTACAAATATGGCCAGGAAGGAAGTACAGCAGCCAGAAATATCAGTTTATTTCAGGTAGGCTGTAAATATGTCACTGGAAAACAGTCCTCAGGTCTAAAACAAACAAACAAAAAATTAATAATATATGAGCCACTGATGAGGTCATGCAATTTCATTTGTGAATTTTTTGGAATTTGTATGTTGAGAAAAATAAATGACAGACAATTGTAACAAACAGTAACAAACAATTGGGTAAATTATTTGGTCAAAAGAAAAATCATGGTGGCTGCCTTGCTGCCACCCCTGGCTGTCGCCGGGCTGGGAGGTGGTGGGGGTGGTTGGTGGGGGGCAGGTGTGGTGGGACTTGGTGCTGGGGGGGTGCAGTGGCTGCCGCTTCCATCTGCTGTCTGCACTTGGGGCAGCGGCGGTGGGAGGCAGGGGTGGAGGGGACCTGTGCTGGGGGTGGCATTGGGGTGCTCCCCTCCGCTCAGGTGGTGTCTTGCTGGGTGGATACGGTGCGCTTCTCTGTCCGGTGGCCTCCCTACCTGTCTATGGTCCAGACCCTACCCCATAGACAGGTAGGGTCTGGACCCTACCTGTCTATGGGGCTCTGCTGTTGGGTGCTCCGCTGCAGCGTGCTCCTGGCTGGGGTTGCGCATGCTGGCTTCCTGGCCCCCTGGGATTCTCCTCCCTACCTGTCTATGGTCCAGACCCTACCCCATAGACAGGTAGGGTCTGGACCCTACCTGTCTATGGGGCTCTGCTGTTGGGTGCTCCGCTGCAGCGTGCTCCTGGCTGGGGTTGCGCATGCTGGCTTCCTGGGCCCCTGGGATTCTCCTCATGTCAGGAGGCTGAAGGGCCCTCACCATGGTGGTGGGCCCTTCAGGCTGCTGGGTGGTGTGGTGTGTTGGGTTGTTGCTGGCTGGTGCATCCTGGTATGGGGGGGTGCTGTCTGGCTGCCCCGGTGTCGTCCTCGGGATGTGGGTCTCTCCCTCTTGTTTTGTTTGCTGCTGTTGTGTTTGGGTGTGGGCGGTAGGCGGTGGACATCTTGGGCCCTCCTCCATGCTGGTTGGTTTGCTCCTGTTTTCCCCTCCTTCCCCCTCACCTCCTCCTTGCTTCCCCTCTCTGGTCTGCCGTCGGCTGGTGGGTAGGGGGGGTGAGCTGCTGTTGCAGTGGCGCGCAGGCTGGTGGTTCATGGGTCAGTTGGTCTTGGTGGCCCCCATGCTGTGGATTGGGCTTGGGGGTTTGGGGGGTTACCAGTTGCGGCCCCCTGGCCCCTTGGCTCTAGCTCCGGCCCCCGTCTGTGATGTCGTGGTCCTTTTGGGTTTTGGGCCTGGGGGCTGTGGGCGCTTCCTGGGCTGGTCTTCCTGCCGGGATGGAGGGGCAGACCGGGGGATTTCACACTCATGGAGTATCCGGGGCTGCCTGGGGGGGATGTTGAGTTGCTGGTGGGTGATGATGACAATAACTACCATTGTTATTGTTGGTGGTGCTTGTACTAATTATAATATTAATAATGATGTTAGGATTAATATTGTTACTAGCACTAGGGTTATTGTTGCTGTTCTGTCCCTTTTGTCACCATTATTATTTATATAATATGTGCTTTATTTGCAGGTATATGTACCGCTCCTTCTCTGTGTATGTATGTAAATGGTCAAGTGTGGATATATGTCTGTATACACAGATGTAATTAGTTGACTATATGTTTACAATTGAATGCACATGCTTGTATGTTTGTGTATGTATGCGCGCACATTTGGGATGTGTGTGCACTGCTCCCATTCCCTTTTCTCTCTCTCTCTCACACACACACTATTCTGTTGGCCCCTGTTTCTTTGTCTACTTTTCTTTTACTATCACCTCTATCTCCTACTGTAATACATCTCATCACGAAGACACATCACACACAAACAATACAGTGATCACCACATTACACACACTGCACCCATCACTGTCCTTGTCTTTTTGTCAGTCGTACTTTTGTGTTGCACATTAGTTGTTTTAGTCCTCTTAGGCAGAATTAGGAAGTTAGGCACTAATAAAATATGCAAGATTAGACTCTAAAGGAGGACTGGTGAAGGACAACACCCCACATTAATGCACAATATGAAAATGTCTGGTGTAAGATTAAAATGCATATAATATATAAATACATATCCATCCCTTGGATAAAGGTTTTACCAAATCATGGTACTAATGGCACAATAGGTACCATGGCACAATACTCGGAATGTAACGAGGTACACAATCTCTGGGAACCACGAGAGGATAACTGGCGAGTACAATCCCACACTGGGTGTAGGAGAGAAATGGTTTAAAAAGTCTGTCTATTAGTGGTTAAGGAGCTGCAGGTGTGGAGTCTGGTGTTCTAAGTTTCTCCACCTGCAGGAAGGAAAAGGGCAGCACAGATGTACATGTGAGGAACATGACCCTGCCATGCCAACAATAAACTTAATCTAATTATTAGTGGTCTTATTGGAATTAAACAATAGATGCATTTAGACATAAAATCTCCCAACAATGAAGTTGCATTAATGAGGTAAATTTCAGATATGTAAACACCTTACTTTTTTTTGTCTGCATATATTTTAATGGTTAGTGCCATGAATTGGTAAAACCTTTACCCAAGTGTTACGACTGACGTCTTTTGTGGATTTAAATAACTTGTTAATTTTAGTGTGCGGTTGCTCAGTTAGGATTGGCTGCTGAAGATCACCTGGGGAAAATTTAAGTGCCAGGATGGGGAACAAGCAGGAGAGGCTCCTCCCACTCTCCCCCGGCTTCCAACCAGCCACATCATCACTTAGTCACTGGTGGTTTCTGAGTAG
>JAOWBL010000912.1:0-16424 GCA_028564865.1 Zenarchopterus dispar | reverse complement strand
AATTAAAAAAGCTTAAACTACAAAATAAACACAAAAACAAGAAAAATGATTGCGAGCTGAGGTAACAAGCGGCCTACCGTAGCGCCATCTTGGGAGAAAAAAAAAATTATTTTTTTAAATTAAATATTACAGAGTAAAACAAAGAAAAATCATGTATATAGAAATATTCCTACATAAAGTCAATGGGGTCACAAATGACCCCACTAGGTCATATTAGTTGCCGAAATAGCTTGGTCGCTTAGGGTTAATAATGCCAGCGAATCATCCTTTTATCCAAACAAAAACAACATCTTTTTGTCAAAATTAGATGCAGAAAGCTGGTCCATATGTTTGTCACTAGCAAAGTAAATTACTGCAATTTCTTTTTCTCCTAAAAATCCCAAATAATCCACCCATTACAGCTCAACCAGAATGCTGCTGCACATTTTCTAACGTGGACCAGTAATATGGTACAGATCACTTCACTTCTCAATTCACTGTACAAATTCATGCCAAAATAGCGTTTAAAATCATCTGAATCCTTTACATGGCACTAAATGTCTCTGCCCTAAATTATATCAGAAGTGATTGTTTCCTGTGAGAAATAAGGACACATGACGTTCTTCAGAGATCTCCTTCTTACTGTCCAGAGAAGTCAAAGAAGAATTTGACCATCATGATCCAAACAGATAAGAAAATAAGAAAAGATCACAATGGAAAATATCTTCAATGAGGTGCACATTTTATATAAAAACTACAGACTGAGAACAAATTAAAAAAAAATCATGACAGAGAAGTAAGTGGATCTCTCAACCTGAGGTGTCCTAGCAGGACTCGTTTTTCGGCTCTTCACATGCACATGTACTGGTGTGGTGTCATTGACGTGCACGTGAATAGGAGGTGAACTTGACCTGGTCCGCATCGCTTTCTTCTGTGAAACAAAAAGTAATTACTGTGTTATACCAAAAGAAGTGTTAACATCAATATTTAAATGTAATAGAAAAATGTAAAATATTTCAAAATTGTCTTAAGGGAAGACATCGAAGTAAAAGAAAAACAGGAGTGTTCAGAGAGGAAATACAGAGGAAATAATACCAAACGCAATATAAGTGCACATTTCAGGGTATAGTTCTGGCCAAATGTTCTGCTGGAGATGGAAAAAAAGGTCCATTCAACAGTTTCTGTTGTTCAAGTCTCTGTGGTGGAGATCCACATCGTTTCTAGATCGCTGTGTGCAACGAAAAGGTGTACTTTAATATATTATCAAGACCATCTTATCATTCTTCTTTCAGCTTTTCCCTTCACGAGCAAAGTCATTCTCTCCCATCGGGTTCTGACCTTGGCCGCTTTCTCTCACACCAGCTAGATGGCATGTCCTCTTTTGCCACATCCATGGATTTCCAATTCAAACTCAAAATTCAAAAATACTTTATTAATCTTCAAAGAGAAATCAACTGTCATTGTTGAAGTTTATTGCTGTAGGCAGGAAGGATCTTTTGTAGCGGTCTGAAAAGCCCTCTGACTGAAGATGCTCTTTTGCTGGATCACTGTGTTGTAAGGAGGATGCTCAGGGTTGTTTATGATCTTCTGTTAAAGAACTGTCCTCCAATCACGATCATCTACAGAGGCTCCGGAACAGACCAGAACCAGTCGTCTTTATCAGCTTGTTCAGTTTCTTTAAATCACTGGTTCCGATGCTGCCACCCAGCAGCTGATGGCAGATGTAACTGAACTCTCCGCAACAAACTTATAGAAGATATTCAACATCTTGCTGGAAATCCCAAAGGAAATACATTTCCTTATGAAGTAAAGTCTACTCTGTGCTTTCATATAAACATCATTAATGTATCTTCAGTCCAGTCTGTTGTCCAGGTGAACACAGAGGTATTTTTTCCTTCTTCACCACCTCCACTTCTTCTTCCATGATGGAAAAAACTATCTCACCTAATCCTGGCTTTCCTAAAATCCACAATCATCTGCTGTTTTGTCTTGTTCAAGATGAGATGATTGTTTCCACATCATTCGACAAAATGGTTCTGTCCTCAGTCTCTTGTCCATCACTGATACACACCACAGCTACAGAGTAATCTGAGTATTTCTGCAGATGACAGGACTCTAACCTGTACTGGAAGTCAGAGGTGTACAGCCTGAAGAAGAATGGTTAGAGTACAGACCCATGTGGTGCTCCTGTGCTGTTGACCACCTAGTCAGATTATTCAGTTTCACAAACTGTGGTCTGTTTGTCAGGTAGTTAGTAATCCAGGTGATTGTGGAGGCATCCACTTGTGTCTTCTGGAGTTTCTTATGTACTAATGCAGGCTGGATAGTGTTAAATCCACTGGAGAAATTATAGAACATGATCCTCACAGTAGTGCCTACTTTGTCCAGATGACTGTGGGTTTGTTGAAGCAGGTGTATGATTGCATCTTCAACTCCAACCCCATGATAATAAGTAAACTCCAGTGGGTCCTAGAAGGTTCTTGTTTGCTTATTCAGGTGGACCAGTAAACATCTCTCCAGGAGTTTCATGATGTAAGATGTTTGGGCTGCAGGTCTATAGTCATTAAAAGAAGATGGATGAGATCTATTTGGTACTGGAACAAACCAGGATGTCTTCCCCAGAACTGTAACCTTCTCCTGGTTCAGGTTGAGGTTAAAGAGATGCTGCATGTTCGTACATAGCTGGTCTAAACATGTTTTCCAGAGTCTGGGACTCTTGCCATCAAGACCTTGTTCTGGTTCAGTCTCTCCAGTTGCCTCCTTACCTGCCTGCTAGATACAAACAGGCAGGAGAGATGGAGGGAGGCCAACATCTCCTGATGTGGTAGAACACAACAAAGGAGCACTAGCAAGGTCCATGACTGAGGTGGAAGATGAGACAGCTGAGGTGTGACAGGGAAGCTGTGGGTCAAGAGGTGTGTTTGGCTGAGGGTGGGAGAGAAGAATGCTGGGATTGTTTCTGAACTGAACCTGATGAAGAATGTGTTCAGTTCAGTGGCTTTGTCCAGACTTCCATGTATCTGGTCCTCCTTCTGCTTGAAGCCTGTGATCTTCATCCCTGACCACACATCTGTTGCGCTGTTCTGCTGGAGCTCGTTCTCCAGCTTTCTTCTGTACACCTCCTTGTGTTTCTGATCTTGACTTTCGGTTTTTACTGCCCTCAGTAATTCTGTCTCCCTCCCTGAAGGATCTTTTCTTCTTGTTGAGAAGTTTTCTTTCATTATAAAAAGTACTTAATGACAGTAAACCCAAGGCCTTGGGACAAAATGACTTTCTCACAAGCGACCCAATGATCAGTACTGATCAGCTGAAACCACTCTATACTCCTGTTTGAATAATTTGCGATAAGAATAATAAGACATGGATTACTATCTCCAAAGACATTAATTATCTCAATGTTTTCACAAGTAAATCCAGTCCTGAAATCATTACACCTAAAGAACCATTTATCTTATCGTTTCAAAGATAAGTTCAGCTGGACTGACAAAGGCCTCAAGACATTCAAAAGTGTCCAGCAAATACTAAGGCTGTTTTCTTGTGACGCTTTAGCTCAGAAATCGTGTGACTCCCCCAGTGAAACTGCCCAACAATATCCACTGATGGGTGGAAATGCATCTGCATGGACAGTGGGGACTTTGGACAACAGTTTGTTGTCACAAAGATGCCACTTCTGTCCAAGAGAAACTTCAGAGACGGATACAAAACCTGTGGAAAACACAAAGACTTCACAGAACACGAGTAATATTTAGTCCTATGAAGCCTCATTTCAGGTATTTGGGAAATCTAGATAAGCAACTGGCATACCACACCAGCATTTTTAATAAAACCATTTCAAAACAACCATAGAAGAACAGGTGAATACAACCACGGGTCCTGTATCATCCCAACAGTAAAATGTCATGAGATTATCTATGCAAGTGGGTTCACTTTTCCCAAAAACAGTGGATGGTAAGAATGGTATCAAAATGTCATCCAAGAGCAACTTCTCCAAACAATCTAGGTGACAAGAAGTAATAAGTTTTAATTTTACTGACAATCCTCAAAACTCAGATAGATGAGATGAAACTTTAGATGGTCTGAACAACTTGGGTCACTAAAACAAAGATGGATGTCCATCAATCAGGCTTTGGTCCAGAAAATAATATCCAACTAACCAGAAAATAATATCCAACATAGTAGAAAATAATATCCAACAAAGCAGAAAATAATATCCAACATAGCAGAAAATAATATCCAAAATAGCAGAAAATAATATCCAACATAGCAACAAATATCCAACATAGTAGAAAAAAGTACAGACGTTTTGAAGAACAAAGGTGAAAATATCAATTCTTTACACAAGTCTGATGTATTTGCCAATAAGAACCTTTGAAGCTAATAAATGTTTTACACGTTTTTCAGTATGAATATAGAAACAAAGCGCAAAAATACTGAACCAGAAACGTTTAAAAAAAGTGTATCATGTATTAAAGCCATGGAATACAAAAAACATTAACAGCATTTACTGGTGACAAACCTGCCATGAATGTGTGAGGCTTATTTCTGTTTGAATGGGTTAAAAAACAAATTCAACCAGGAAAGATTATTCAGAAGAAAAAAAATACAGCTGAATTTGAAGTTTGCAATCATATAATCGGTAAAAAGGAGAAAAATAACTCAAAATCTGCTAGACTTACTAAAAAAAAGTCACCTAAATGACCCAAGCTTAACAAATACAGTGTAGATTTTTTTGAGAGAATTTCAGATGAAATTTTAGATAAAATGTTATAGTGTGACAGAAACAAGGCGGAACGCTTAATAAAAACCCGAAAGGCGTTTTCAGCCACATATCAAGGTGCAAATTTCCTCAACTTACCATAGGAGAAACTATTATGTACTCGAAATACTAGAAATACGATTTATCAGCAGAACAGGGTTTGCTTTTTAACGAGCGTCATAAATAAGTTTAATGTTAAAAAGTTCGTTGAGTAAAAAGCTTGATCAACAAACCAGTGATGCTAACTTCTGTATGATTGGCTAGTTTAAGACGCGTGACCTAATTATCTAACTGTGATTGGACCAGAGTCGACACCTAACGTTTCCTTAGCAACCGTAGAAACGCCATTTAAACTGAGCCACTGATGGTGCAGCTCGTTTGTCTTCGTCTTGGCGCGTGATGGCGGTTGGTTAACAACAAAGTGGTACTTTAGCACAACCATTTGTTAGGGAGTAGAAACTGGAATGGAAAATACAATTACATATTTCGATAAAGCCTTAGATCATAGGCGATGCTTGATATCTTGAGTAAAGTTAACTTGTGCTGACAAAGCTTGCGTGATTTTATCCTCTTATCCATTATATTTCTTTGTTTTCTTGTAACAAATGATTAATTTAAAGAGGTGTGTTTGTATGAGCAGTGACATGAGTATTTTTTACAGCCTGTTTTTCATTTGTAAAACTTTTCTTTGATTTTTGTAAAACCATACCATTTTAACTCCATTTTCTGTTTCACCAGTCACTAAAATAACTTAGAACTGACAAAAGTAACAATAAATAACAGTTAAATAAAAACAGACACTTTCAAATTGTGGTTCAGGGAGATAATTTAAACAACACATTAACTAAACTGGTCTTGACAAATTAGTTCATACCAACAGAAAAGATTGAAAATAATATGACCCAAGTGATGTGTTAAACTAAAATGTTTCCTGTAATTAACATCTCAAGAGTCTTCAGCCAATCAGTTTGACTATTTAAAGCAGGAGTCTCAAACTCTGGTCCTCGAGGGCTGCAGTCCTGCATGTTTCAGATGTTTCCCTCCTTCAGAACACTGTGATACAAACAACTGTGCCACTAACAGGGCTGCTCAGACCTTGATGACAAACTAATGGCGACCATTAATTAGAATCAAGTGTGTTGCTGCAAGGCTACATCAAAAAGATGCAGGATTGCGGCCCTCAGGGACTTGAGTTTGAGACCCCTAATTTAAAGGGTTAAAACTGGTCACTGCACTGAACATGGACCAGAATCAAGGAGAGATATGTCTGAGGAGATCAGAGAGAACACTCTAGATCAGCATGTTAGAAGTGAAGACTAGAAGATCGTCTTCAAGCTTCAAGCAGACTGATGTTCCTGTGACTACAGTTGGAAACTGTTGACCCCACCACAGTGTTGATGGTGTAGTCCAGAGGTCCTCATCCACCGGGCGGCGGACCAGTACCAGGCCTCCATGGAAAGATTATCTGGCCAGCAAGCGGTCCGCAGTACAAAACGTAGGGGACCCCTGGTGTAACCAACCTCCCTAGAGGTGGTGGCCAAGAGAAAACTTAAGACAAACTGAAAATACTGACAATAAGAACATTAATCAAAGAGCCCAAGATGTTTTTGTTTTTTTGTTGTTTTTTCTTAAAAAAGATGCCATCAAAGCAACCAGCCAGTAAAACCACAAATAACTGTTTTTTTTATGAAGCCAGTTCTTCTTTTCTTTATTGATTCCATCTGACAACACAGAGAAAAACAAAACGTTCGATACATCAACAGTTTTTGATCAGTGTTAGGATGGGAAAGTGAGGACACAACAGTCTTTGGCACTTTCTATTCTAAACAAACATGCTGCTAGCAGATATTCACCTGCTCTTTTTTTCTTTAAACAGAAATATTGAAGATACATTTGACAGTTTGTAAGTGAATAACAAGCAGGTCACATGTTTTTATAAGCGAACGTTGCACCCATTTTTCTTTCTTAGTTTTAAACATGTTTAAATAGAAAAATGTAGAAAGGATCTCTGCATATCTTGGGAAGGAAATCAGATTGTTCAGTTGGCAGTTGTTGTGATGTTCCCAAAAGGCATCACCTGAAACCTGTTGTTACTAGCTCCTTCATTTGGAACAGCAGCCAAGCAAAAGAAATAAAATGGTCGCTACATGTTGTGGTAGCCACCAAGACATCCAGGATGAACACTGATTTGGTATCTCCAGATTATGTCCTTACACTTGTTATATCAACTGTTGTGAAAAAAAAAAAAAGATTCTGTTGAATTGCAACCAAAAGTGCCCGTTTTACATGTGGAATTTTCAGTATCAGGTGGAAAAGAAGTCAATGTATTTTCATACCCTAAGTTCTCCATTAATAAAATAAAATGAAACCAAAGCACATGAAATCATTTAAGATCTTCTTTAACACTTTACAGCTTGCAAATAATTTGATGCAGAAAATTAGTAAGGGAAGATTGATGTTGGAGGGTTAATTTTTGCTTTGCATCAAGACTCAAACTCCTGCATGAGACAACGCATCAACAGGAAAAGGATAAAACTCTGCTCCCAAGCTGCCTGCTACAATCTCACAGTCACTTCAGGCCGTTTGAAATTGGTATGTACCTCAGCATACTTGTGCACACCATTTAATTTATCCAGCTTGACCCGTTTTCATTTTCTGTTTAAACAGTTAAAATCTTAATTACGCTGCTTACTTTGACTGCAAGTGTATAAACAGTAAGTTGTTAATTTTTGTTTTCTATTTTTTCAATTTATTAATTTAGTTCTTGTTTGCAAACCACATTGTTTATACAAGTAATCTAGTTTGTAAACTGATGAGCATTAAAATCAGTTCAGTTATCTCATTCACACACATTAACAACTTGTTTGTACAGTTCAAGACCTTGTCTAATTATGCTTTTTGTACAAATTTTGGTGCAATGAGCTACATCTTTACACAAAATCCATTGCTTGTTCTTGTTTATAAAAGTCACAACATTTCTTCATTTTCCTGTTTTGCTTGCACAAGTCAACATATATAGTCATACACTTTATAATGTTTAAAAAGTTAATTATGTGCACACAAGTGTTATTATTCAAGACAGAATAAATTCACAACTACCCCATGCTCCATACTCTGTTGGGTAACTTATGTGAAACTGGAAATGGCTTCACACAAGCACCAAAAATGTACACTCCAACAAGAATACTGCAATTTTAAGAAGTGTTTGTCTGTGACAAGTTAAATCAAATGCAGCACTTTATTTCTGTCACTCTGCTGATCTCACCGGTGCTTGAGAGTCCATTAACTAGTTGTGTTCATTGTCTTTTTTTTAAAAAAAAATATCATAAAGCACAGGAGGCATGACTACAACAGACAATTTTAAGAGAAACAAAATTATTCAATGTCTTTATCTGAATCATAATTATGACTAGATAATAGTTCTGCATGAATACTGGGGTCTTTTTTCCTGGTGAATGCTCAATGTGTTTTTAATCACTTTGTCCACACTGCCTGACCAAAAATAATTAAAAAAAAAGAGTCATCACCAAATCCCTTGATGAACTTCCACAGTCTAAAACATCATCTTCAATAAAGAAATGAAGACAAAGAAAACTGCAAATTCAATTCAAATTCAAAAATACTTGACTAATCATCAAGATCAGAGCTCACTTGAACGTTTGGAGGAATCTAATCAAAGATGATCAACACTAATGTTCAATAACGGCAGTGTAGCCTACTCAGGGTCAACGCCAGCACAGAACACACCACAGTAGCAGGTTTAATACTTTATTCTGGTGTTTTCTGTTCAGAGAGCCGGCAGCTCCACCACAGATGGTCCATCTGAGCCAGCTGAGTCAGAACCATCTCTCGTTGGTCCTGCGATGGACCGAACCATTCAGAGTGAAACCCTCCACTACCCAAAGAGAGCTGGGGTGGAAATTATGGATGTTTTTATCCCAGATGAAATGGTCGTATTGCAAAATGACAATTTCATGAAATGTATGTCACAATCAAAAGTTAAAGCTGGTCCGACTGAATGAAAGACTTTTGTTTTGGCCAAGCAGTTTATACTGACTTCTGAAGATATATGATAATATTTTATACCAATAAATATGAGCATTCTGGTAAATATCCAATCTGGTATTATTATTATTATTGTTGATAAAATTTTTAAAAAGCAAAAAAAACAAAAAACAAACAAACAAAAAACAAACAAACAAACACAAGAGTCATTAACTGTGTTGAAATAACCCCCATCTTCTTTCCCTTTAGTGCAACTGAAACTGGGACTTCTGATGTGTTTCTCACATGTAAAAGAACATGTTATTGCTGCCTCATTTCCAGACCAGAGCTAACATGCTGGACACTTTTCAGGCAGAAGCTGCTAAAACATGACAGCAAATAAAGTTCCTCAAAGAAAACGCCTAAAAGCACTGGGTGACAAAATTAAATCTTAGAAAGGTCATCAATGTGACGCGTTAACAACAACATGGGAAGTTTTTTTCTCTTTTCTCAAAAGCACAACAGACAAGATAACATTAAACTTGATAAAGTGCAAGCTTACAACATCTTAAATGGCATAACTGTCAATACAGCGACGGTAGAAGGTAATAAAGTGAAAATATATGAGAATGTGTAGAGATTTGTTCTCCAAGAAAAACAGAAAACGGAGAAAACAGCAGCGTTCCTCTGCCTCTCTTCAAGTCCTTGTATAGTAGGAATGTAATAATAAAATGAACAAAGAGCAAAACGGTCTTGAACACTTTGCTCTTCCTTTTCCAACTTCATATTCATTACACGTTTTAGACTGAACACTTAAACACAACTGTGCCAAAATATTACTATACATCATGTGTACTGTACGTTTATTCTAACAACGTCAACAAATATATTAAACACTAAAAATGGTGTCTGGATATTCAAAACTAATTCCAGCCGGTTGCCTGGTTAGTTCTTGCATGTCTGCGTTTGAACATTTTTTAGGGCAGTTAGCAGTCAGCTGGTTTCCGTATGGACACCAGCTGAGCATCTGGGAGCAGCACTGTGTTGGCATTCTGACTTCTGCCTGACTTCAGACCATTTCTGTTTGAGCTTCTGTTCAAATGTGAGCTGGAAATCTACAATGACTTTAGCCTGAAGCCCAAAAATAACAATAGAAATGTTGAAAGCTACTAGTTATTGGAAACTTCCAATTTAACCTTCAGCTGTCAGTAAGAAGTGATAGAACAATGTCCAATGAATGATGCTGGTGACCTTATTTCTTTTACAATTGAGGAAAAATTCAATTAAAAAGACTATTTAAAAAGATCAATCAATTTAAGATTGTGAGAATGAATTCTGGATATGTATTTTTTTAAGGTGTTTACAGGTCTCCACAAATCATTTCTGTGAGCCACAATATTAAACTGAGAGACTGGCTCAATCACACACTTTGTATGTTGCCTTTCCTGAACTTCAGACCTAACATCCAGCCAGCGGAAATGCTCAAAAACACTGATGAAAATTGCTTCTCTTACATTTTGTTAAAGGACAGGTCACATGGTTTCCTTCACAGAACCATCTGTGAAGTCCTCCACAGACACTGGAAAAGGACAACATCTTAGCAGATGATCAGACCAGACAGAACCAGTGACTTAACAGGAGCTGCCATTGTTGATTGTCATCATACCTTAAACGAGCTGGTAGTTACCAGTAAAGGACACTGGCAGGTCTGAACATCTGCATCTGGCCATCTAGATTGTATAAACCCATCCCAGTTATATTTCAGTTCCAGGATGCCACTCACTGCTCAGTCAGAAGTTTGGACACACCTACTCACTGGAGATGAAGGTGTGTCCACACCCCTGACTGGTAATTTGCTTCAAAGGTTCTTGCTTTCAAGAAGCAACCACCATCACAAGGCAGTGCAGAAATGTTTTAGGTTGCAATTTTTCTATAAGTAAGCCCAGTAAACATCAGTAATCATCTTGGCTGGATAAACTGGTTTCGAACCCTGCTGATGACCATGGCCTTACAGAGAACAACTGGACTTTTCCTTTCAATATGATCACAAGACTGATACACTGAACAAATGTATTCTAATTACCGCATATACTCGCTCATAAATTGAGATTTTTTTCCCAGAAAATCAGTCCCAAAAAGTGCATTCGACTTATGAGCGGGTCAATCTAAGACATTAATTTTTTCCAGTGTTTAAAGTCGGCCGAAGTACGTTAATACATCGACAATTTAACTTCTCTAGTGGTTAATAGCAACAAACAACTTTGATAATCAATAAACTCAAAAAAAAAAGTTTTTCTTTTCTTACCTTTGTATTTTTAAAGCAATTATCCAACAATCTACGCGCTAATTATCCGATACTAAAGGAATAGCATTAGTTACATTTATTAACAGAACCAGAAAAACACATTTGTGCACTCCCAGATATTTAAAACTGGAAAAACAATAACACACAAAAATTGATGGCGTACCGAGACTTATTCGGTTATTTTATATATATATATATATATATATATATATATATATATATATATATATATATATGCTCCAGCACACCTATTCACATGTATTTATTTAATTCTATTTTACTTCACATTATTTCATGTTTTTATTTGCACCATTACATCAAAGGAATTTTCTAGTCTGTAAACCTGTTTACTGGCAATGGCAATGAAGTGATTCTGATTCTGAGACACAGTATTGATCAATTGACACACTTATGACAGCAGATGACTGGAACCGTGTTTATTTGTCAGCACATTAGATATAAACCTGCTTCACATGCTACTTCCCGTATAAACATACAATTAGCAGACAACGGTACAGAATGACATCTCAGACGATAATTAGCCTGATAATTGCATAGTTTCACAACCACCATCGCAGAAAATATAAGTTTCGTTGAATCTGTGTCATGGGCTCAGTTTTTTGGTTTTGTTCCTGCCCTTTATTTTGAAGGTCTTTTCTGTTCAGTCTTTGACTTCCCCTGCCTTGATGATTTTACACCTGTGTCCTGTTGTCTGTATATCTTGCTTTGTCTTCCTCTTTTTTGCCAGTTCGTTTTGTGTTCCCATGTTTCAGGTCTTGTTTTTTTTTTTTTTTAATTTTTATTTTTTGTCCTTTGGGTTAAATCAAAGTTTTTTGACGCTCCGCATTGGGGTTCTGGTTTTGGATTAACACTCAGCGTAACAATCTGGTTTAGTTCACTGAATTAACGCAAGTTGATATTTCTTTATGTCCAAAAAAATCACACTCGACTTCTGAGCGGGTCCAGGCAAAAAAAAAACTTGATTTTGAACACCCCAAAACCCCTCTCGACTTATGAGCAGGTCAACCTATGAGCGAGTATATACAGTAATTTAACGTTTGCCCAGACTTTCATGTTAGGCCAGCTTAAATTGCCAAAGTGCCAATGACACTGATAAACAAGCACATTCTTTGGAAAGCTGCTGTTGTGACAGCTTGGTCCTCCATGGTCATGTTAACAGAGGAAACACTTTTCTCCAGTCACAGTTGAACTGGGGTGGCAGAAATTTTAAGTGCAGTATTTAAGTAGGTAACAGAAGAGAACTGATAAAAGGCAAGACAGATGCTTGAATCAACAATGAGCAAACTCAGCATAAGTGCTGTAAAATAAAATACTTATGTTGGGAACAACATGACTGACTATAAAAGAGACTAACTGCATTTTACTATACTCATAAAACTTTCACCATCATAACTAGATCAATGAACATCTTTGTGCTTCTGACATCTCTGCATGGAGTCTGAGTTTTTGTGATATGGGTAGGTAAAAATCTCAGCTCATATCAATAGAGACATCAGAGAACACCGTCTCAGAGTGCTGCCGCAGCTGCTGCTGCTTGTTCACGCCTGCTTTACACACGCTACACCTCTTTCCACATGTGGATTTGAACTGGTTTCAAATCCAAATGTCAAATATGACAGCAGCATGTGTATGTTTAGTGGAGTGACTTCAGGTCTTGGGAGTACATGTATGACTGCTGCTGTCAGCGGTTTCTAAAAATACAAGCCAATGGTAATCTCTATGAGTCGAGAAACTGCCAGAACACAGGGTGATGGTGTCATCAGCATAACAAACGTGTTTCATCAAGTTATTTTGGTAATAAATGGAATGATGTGTGTGATCTGTCGCAATATGTTGGTGGCTGCACCACTTTTTATTGGTTCTTTAATTGTCTTTGACAAAATTGTCTTCTTTGACTCAAATGTTCAGGCTCATGAAAGACAAAGACTTCTAAGACTAACTCTCTAATTCCAGGAATTTCTGACTCTTCAAACCCTTTCACTATCTGTGGCACTGTATCATGAGTGGATAAAACTAACCTGGCTTCTGCCTGCAGATGCAGCAGTGACATAAAAAAAAGAAAAAAAAACAGAAATAAATGGACTGCTTTTGTAAAGCACTTCTCTAGTCTTACTGATCCCTCAAAGAACTTTATATTTCAAGACACATTCAGCCGTTCACACACAAATTTATACAGCACCATTTTTCCATCAAACACTCGTGTCAGAAAGATGTGATGTGATGGGCTCCGGCTACATCTAAATTAATGAAGTTTCATCTTTAGGCAAGATCTTCATCCAAGATAAACAGACATGACATCACCGTCCATGCTCTGCTGGAAATAACCCGTAACTGATAATTTTTTTTAACTTTTCTAACTGCTTTCCTCCAGCACAAGTAGGTAGTCACAGTAGCAACACTGTCATTAAGGTTCATCTGTGTTTTATCTTCTGATAACTCAAATTATAATCCATCTGAAAGATACATGGTGGCCCAAAATACTTAGTTATAAGGACAATCTCTCATCTACATCACATACACCAGCCTTTGTAAAGGCTTCAGATGTTTTACTGTTCAGACTAGACCACAATAGGTATATTAACAAACTGAAATTATGTTTGTAGCAGATTAAAAAAAAAATGTTTGTTTCGAGGGTTCAACTGGACTAGTGTCGATAGAACACATAACCGTGACAAAAGCATGTCCTGAAATGAAACCACACGAGTGTGGACGTAGCCTCAGCCTCTTCCCCAAAGAAACATTGACAAAGCTACTGAAGAAGTCAGTGACTGAACCACCAATCTTCCTATTGGCAGATGAAAGCTCCACCTCCTCAGCCTACATTGCTCTAAAACCCAAAAACAAAAGTAAAAGACAAAAGTATGAGATCTGCTGGTTCATGAAATGAAAGAGTGAAAATAAAGACCTACAACATGCAACAACGCAGAATCTGCCACACCTCAGCCTGCCGTGTATTAAAGGGAAAGTTTGTTGGTGTTATGAGTTATGTATCCGTAGTGACCATGTGACCAGCACACAGATTTCCCAGCTGACCATGTTCACAGCATGACAATCAGCTGTTGTGAGGAGTGGGAGGCTACGTCAGCATGCTCCTCTAAACTCAAGTGTGCCCACTTTGATTATGTAATGCAGCTGGTAATATTCTACAAATTAACTTCACAAAAGTGAAAACTTTTTTCCTGAAATCCTCTTAAATGCTAAGCAAGCACACGAGTAAAATGCCATTATAATTAAATATGAAGCTTTTTTTTCCAATGTTGTATAATAATATATATATGTATATAAAAATGGACAGGTTTTGCTGATACAGGGAAGGGTTTTGGCACCATTCTGCTCTCTCAACAGCTTCGGCTTTTGCAAGCTGCCGAAGATTTCACAGTCCTTTACAGTCCTTTATCCTTCATATAACTTTTACGTACTGATAAATTATTAAAAATAACAGAACAATGAATGCCAACTTTTTCTCAACTATCAGACACCATCAATGCAATTAGAGAGTGCAGTTTTAAATGAGTACTTGTGAAAAATCATGTGCAGCTAGTCATGTTTGTTTACAAGCCAAGTCACTGAGACTTAAATGGTTTAAACCTCATAAACTCTAGCTTACCTAAGTGAACATAATGTTTCACTTTGTTTGCTTTCATGAGTCACAGTTAATGCAGATACTGAAGCTGGAATTTGATTTTTTTTTTTTTTTAAAGAAAGAGAATGACAGTGAGGGCTCTGGCAGTTGAGTCTGTATGAACACATATGCCCTTTTGTCCTATACCAAGAGGTCAGTATGCCTCTAGTGAGTCATCCAAAAATAAGCTCTGCACATCAAGCATGATGGCCAACTCCATTATGTGCTTCTTCAGAATGTTGCTCTCCACCGTGTCCTGTTTCGGGAGCTCAGGGTATGACTCCGGGAAGCTCCGGGCCTCCTACAAGGACAACACACAAACCTATGAAATGTGATCTTCAGACCTGCTTCTCATGGTTTTTATGTCGACAGGGAACAAAGGTAGAGGAAATGCAGTTGACTGATCAGGAAAAAAACGACAAGATATTGTAACAGATTGTACAATCAATAGATCAACAATGAAGTCCAGGTTTTCATCTTAATCAGGTTACTATCAGAGTACACACAGACATGATGTTTGAGGTGCTTTAGATAGAAACATTCACACCACAGTTCCAAGTACATGAAAGCTTCTGCTTCATGCTGCCTGTCGACTTCTCATCACTGCTCAGAAAACCAGAAATACAAGTAGGTGTTGGATATTTAGTCTAGTGATAAAGGGATTTAATGCTTGATTTCAACTCCTTCCTAAGTAAGTCTGTTTTTGAGATTCCTGATCAAAAATAACATTCTAATGTAAAATGAGTTTGTCTCAGCAAGTACAAGCTTTATTTGAATAAGGTTTTGGTCAAAATTAAGGTTAAATATTGGGATGACAGCAGAAGTTTAAAACCAGTACATATATTACCAGGCCGGAGTTAATGAAGATGAAAAAAAAAAAAATAGAAAATAAAAAAATCTGACAAAATAATACATTTGTGGAGAGGCCCATCTCTCTGTGTTAATATTGTGAAAACAAACACTAAAGCAATTAATTCTGTTACAAATTGCTATTTAGTGTACAAAGACAGATTTTTGAAGTTGGACCTTTAAAGAGGAATATTTAAAAAAAGACTTTCCAAATTGGCCATTGTGGCACACTGAGCTGAGCATTTGCTTTGAGGTGTGCACTTGTTTAAGGCCATATCTCAGGAACAGTTTGATTGATTAAACTTATTGGAACCTTGGTGAAATCCCCACAGCCAAAAGAATCAACAGGGACTATGTAAATCCACATCAGTTTATACAATTAAGATACAACCAGAGTGGTGCAAATATTGTTCATCTCTGCAAGATTCTTCACTGCTGTCTGGCTTCTGTACACTTCGATTTCACTGAAGTGGGATTTATGATGGCAAGACATCAAAGGTGAGAAATTCAGAGTTGAGATGTACAAAACAAAGCTTTTCGCTCTTCTTTGAGTTTTTACAAAAAAAAAAGACTCAGCTGCCATGCAGTTGAGTCTTAGTTTTCACAAAACAGCTGACTTCTTTGTGAAACCTTGAAGTGGATCTCTAGAGCCTGTTTACTGTTGCACATCACGTTCTTGTCTTTCACTACACATTCAAGCCGCTTGATGTTGGAATGTTTTGTTCTGGTGGAAATGGTCTTCATAGGTTTAAAGTTGACCTGTCTTATGTTATTGTGAGCTGTATTTGTGTTGAATCAAAGATGTGTGTGTGTGTGCTCTGGTTTTCAACGGTTGTGGGGACAAATTTTTGTTTACACAGCCACGGCATGGGTACGTCAAACGGTCAGGGGACCCAAACTGACGTCCC
>JAOWBL010000911.1:0-16426 GCA_028564865.1 Zenarchopterus dispar | reverse complement strand
TATATATATATATATATATATATATATATATATATATATATATATATATGGCATCACCACTCTTTTAGTTGTTTAATTATCTAGACCAATAGACTCACATTGGAACACAAAACCATTGCTACTGTTTGCACATCATGTTTTGTTTATCTTTCAGGGTCAGTAGGGTTATTTAAGTACAGAAAGATTTGATTAAAAATATTTCCTTTGACATTTTTTTTCATGCATCCAAAAGCAATCTTTCTTATTTGCTCCCTCTTGATGATGAAAGAATTGAGGATTACTTTGTTGCACACTCTGTGAAAGTCTCAGGGGAGAAGGTCGACAGTTGAACGTGCACGCGAATTGGATTAAGTACACCTGTTTTTGTAATTTCCATCCACATCTAGTATGCCAGGAATCTTTACAGTAATGCTGGAAAAAATTCAGACCCCTTTCCAGTCTTCTTCTGAATATTCAGCAAAAATAACCACAGATGAAAGTACATCTGTAGATGCTGATGTCCCTGAGGTTGCTGGCAAGCTAGTTTCCTCCCAAAGCATATGAGATGGCTGGGTGCCATCTGGTCAAACTGCACCTGAAAGTGCAGAAATATTCAGTTCATCCCAAACTGAGATCAAACTCGAGGGATTTAGTTTGGTAGCCTACATGCTCTTGTTTTTCCTTTTACTCTCCACAGCTGCACTGACTTTCAAGCATCTCAGTATCAAACTGTGACAGTGAAATATATATGGTTGGTATGATATTAGTAAAAATACTATGGAAAATATTTCTTTGGTGAATTTACTAATAAGAGTTCATATTATTAGGACTCTGATTATCACAAAAACAGATATCTGTAAAAAGGCCATTTTTGGGATGAAACTCCCATCAGCAGTGTTATGATGTCTTGGATGAAGATAAGAGAAAGACAGAGACAGGATAAGGAGATGAGTCAGGAGACAGTTGAGTTGCCACAGAGAACTTAGGAGAAGAGGAGGTATGTATGTACAGTACTTCCATCCATTCATTTCCTATGCCAGCTTAATCTTAGATACAGTATATACTTATAAGTTGTGTATTGACTATCTATATTATTCAAATGAATTTACACACTTACTCTTGTAACTGTATTTGTACAAGGAATCTGATTATGAAAAACATCTGAACAGTTTCAAACAGCAGTTAATCCACAGTCAGTGTTATACAATTTATTATTCTAAAGGTTTTCCGGGCATGTGCTTCTGGGAGGGGATTCCAGGGATGACCTAGGCCATGCTGGAGGGACTATGTCTCTCAACTGGGCTTCAGAACACCTTGGGATTCCTCAAGATGAGCTGGACAAAGTGGCCAGGGCAAAGGAGGTCTGGGCCACCGTGCTTAACCCTGGAGAACCCAACAACCCCCCTTTTTTTAACATTTGGTATCAGAAAAAAAATGGTGGTCAAGTTTCACCCCTTGGGTTCTCCAGGGTTAAACTATTGCCCCCACAACTCGACCTCGGATATGTGGAGGAAGATGGATAGCTCAATGGATGACTAAAACAAAGAAGATGAAGTCAGACAGGATACTCAACCCTACACTGCCGCTGATGCATTTGTCAGTGTGTGATAAAAGGAAAAAGTACTGCCTTGACCTAATTTTGAAAAAAAGATATCTGTAAATCTCTATAGAGTTGTATAAATGTGGTTTTTTTTTCCAGCAAAATACTTGAGGAGGTATTAATGGTCGAGAGAATTCCAGGTGAATGTAAAGTCGATGAAAATTGTCTTAAACAACACCTAAGTCTGCATTTAGCAAAAATTGTAGCAAAGTTTTTTTTGTTTTGTTTTTTTTACAGTCAGAGAAAAAGGCTAATTTTGGCCTGTTTCCATCCTTTCTTTACTTACATACACACATAAAATTTAAAGAGTTGATTTTAAACAGCTTGTGGTGCTAAATCTGCTGTCTGGAGGCAAGAAGAGGGTGTAATTAAATGAAAAACCTTAGTAAAACAATATGTATTAACAACAACAAAAACCTTCCAGGTAGACTTTTTTAAATGTGTTATTATGATTAATATTACATTAATGGTAACTTTTGCAGTAGCAATTGCTGCATTTTCTTTTTTTAGACCACGGATGGAAGTCTGCATGGCTTTTAAAGTACAATGCTACAACCCCATTTAAGATTGATTTATTCTGTCTTTTTTCAGTAAAGAAAACAAAAGCAACATCTATTAAAATTTTTATTTTGTTTCTTATTTTTAATCCCATTTCCTTTTAATCAAAAACATATAACCCAGTGACCCATGCAAAAATGAAGAAAAAATAACACCAAAGAAAAGGTATAATAAATAAATAAAATAGACCATGAACTTAGTTTGAAAATCTAATTTAAGAAAAAGTAGACAAAAAGCTTTTAACCACAATTTGAAACACTTTCTTCACCTTTTCTTATGTACTTCTGAGATGCTTCCCAATGCAGTCCTTTCTCAATATATGTCAAATATAGTGCTCTTATTACCATATTCATTTACATCACTAATGTAAACCATTAGTCACATTTGCCCAATCCCACCCTGCCTGGGTTCAAGATGAGAGCTGGACTTAAAGGTTACAACTTGGCAGTTCTCAGTTAATTTGTTCGAACAGGAAGTGTAGCTCTGCTGCTGTTGCAGGTGCTCATCAGTGCTGCCATCACATTCAAATGAAAATGTCTCTGCCTTTGTCCACTCATACTGAATACAGACCCTCCTGCAAGCTGAACAGACACCTCCATTTCCTTTCAGATGACTTGCTTCATGATATTAAGGTCACCAAGATTCCCTTCATTAAACAGGGTCAACTGCAGCCATCTAAAGACAAATGGTTTGTTTCTAAGTTAATGAGCACTGAAATGTTGAGCCACAAAGAATTTATACATCCATATACAGAATGAGGAACCTCTGACTTCAACAGTGAGAAAATGTGGTGGTTTTTCTGGCCAGGATTGAGTCCAAATGTCTCCTCACAGGAAAGGATCACTGCTAATCAATATAAGGCTACTATAAGCGATCTCTTTTATGCTGTGATAACACATTTCTGTTTTCATAGGGGTGATTTTGTCCAAGATGACATTGCCTACATCCATAGGTGTTACTGAATGGTGTAATAAGTGTTAAAATAATACAGGTCCTGCGCTATGACTTTTGCAGTTGCTAGATTGCAACACATCTTGATCATATTGGCTCACTGATCATGATGTCTCATCTAGTAGCATGTCTGCAGTTTTTTGCCCAACTTAATGCAACTTTTTCAAGCCAAAGATTTGAAATTATGGATCTATCTTATCTATGTCTTTACCCATGTAGTTCAATATTTCTACAATCTGGATCAATATCGTGTGTGCCAGTTTTCCCAAAGAAACAACCACACCTTAACCTTCATAAGGTGTGGCTTTATATACTCTAAATCACACTCATTAGGTGGAGTAGAGTCAGGCTCTGTCTGCAATGGCTGTCACCTGGACTGTAGTCAAGCTTCAAGTCCTCATATGTTCAGCTCCTAGGTTTACTGACCAGGTAAGGAGATGAAATACAGGTAAGTGTTCCGTTCCCTAACCAACAGAACTGCTGCTGAGTAACATATTTGCTGTCTTGGATAAACAGTTCTTGTCATCTCACCTTTGTATAACCCTCCCGAGGGGATGTCACATTGAAGCTTGCCAACCAGGCAGGATGGCAATAAAGCCGCAGGTTCTCTCACTCGTGCTCCAGGAGTTTCAGCGCTGATGTCATGAGTCCTTCTACTGCTGCCAAACTTTGTTCTCCCCCCAACCTGGGGTGTAATGCCCCTGGCCACAGAGGGAACCTCACCTCCAGCTGTCTCACCCTCTTTTTCAACCAAGTACTTTGTTAGTTTGAGATTTCATGTGGCTGATGGATAAGTAAGCAGAATTTGTTTCTGTAATGGAGCCAACTGCTGGTTTCCTACAGCTCCTGTCAAACTCAACTTAAAGCACTTCTGCAAATGCTTCCAGCAAAATCCTTATTCATGTAGGTGCTAATGATACAGGATGGCAAAAGTTACTTCAGCAAAACTTATTTCAATCTTTGTCTTATTTTTACCAGAATCTTCAGTTCACACTCATACCAGCAACATTTGTAGTACATGGAACAATTTTAGTATTTGAACAACACATTTACCTTGTGGCCATTATCAGGTATTTTCTGTATGAAAATGTATGAAAATGGAGAAAATATAAATTAACCAGACAAATCCAAAAAAGGTATGTTAATCAATGGGCACTTACAATAACCCACCACCAACCTAATTGAACTACTTCCATCAAATAGGGAAATAGGTTATGATTTCCTTTTTCCTTCAAATGCGGGATCCCTCAAAGCTCCATTTTACTTCCTCTTCTATTCTTTTTGCACATGCTAGATACATTATTTCATATTAGCTTCATGGAGACAACATGGACAATGACAGCTATTTAAATGTCTTAACGTTAAAGATTACGCCTCCTGCTCTTCTTCCTCCTCCTCTTCATTATTTATGGGCACTCTTCACAATGATCTGAGTGAGGCAGTTCTATATGGAACAGCAATGGAGATAAAACAGTCCACAGTTCCATTAAGTTCTTGATTAAGGTCCTGAGTGGTGTGTTGATGTTGTACAACTCCAAGCATCCCAGTATCCATGTTTGTGGAATAGAGTCAATTCTAGTCAATTGAGACAGTACACATTTATTTGTCTGGAATTGTCCTCTTTTGTGTTTCTTTCATGATGGGGATGGTCCAGTCAAGGGTTAAACACAAAGGGTGTGTCCCATCAATTAGCTGTGTTATTGTGCTGCTAGGGGCTCATTAGGGGAGTGCAGTTTGGAGATACATCTGCTTCTTGAACAAATTGTCTTGGCCATTGCTGTCTGACACTTAATAACTGAGATGCTTTCATGTCTGCCATTGTGATGATCATTGGTTCTTCTTCTGGGAGATTGCATTTGTCTGCTCTAAAATCCACTTAAAGGCATGAGTCACTGGTGTTATTGGATACTGCTTTCTCCCTTATGTTTTTCCTGTTTTGCTGAGTCCCAGCTTTGAGTGGATCTATTTTATCTGCAGAGAATACACCTTGGATGGCTCAGTGGAGAATATTCTGTCTATGCTCCTCACTTCTGCTTCCGGCTTCTCAGCCCTGGGTGCCTGACGTTCTTAGTCAGGCAGCCAGGGCTGAGAATCCTTGTTTGGCAGTTTCTAGTGCCTCAGGTATTGAGAGTTTGTTGTATTTCTTAGCAAGGTCTTTTTTCATTGCACATTTTAGCTGTTTGTTCATCTGGCTTACCTCTCTCCATTTAGTTTTGATCTTAGCTTCCATCTTTCTTTATCACAAAGGACTCTGCTTCTTGTCTGTGGTGTTAATTTTGTAGTCAAACAAGGATCGCTACTGCTGTGCTGTACATCAGTTTATTGGTTTCTGTGATGGTTCCAGTGGGTATTGTGTGCAACACTGCATTGATATCTAGGAAACTTTCAAGTCTTGGTAAAGGGTCATGTGAGGTCAAGGTATTCAGCTTATTTTATGATCTTTCATCAAAGATCATGTACCTTTGTATTCAGGGCAGTACTCAACATGCTTAATGGGGCTTGGTACCCATTCATGAGAGGGGGGATAATGATGTATTCCCCGTCCTGCTACCCTGGCTCTCCATTGCTGTTGCATCTTTGTTGTGCTTCATCAATCTCTAGATGGGAAAGCAAGTCCCAGTAGCACATTTCTCATCAGCATGTCCTAGCTGTATAACAGCTGATACAGAATTTTGTTGTCCAGGTGATGTCTGAGCCATGGAAATTTCAATGTCACACTCATGGTTTTACTGATGTGCATGACTGGAGGCTTGCCCATCAGAAATCAGATGGTAAAACAAATAACCGATGGTATTTAATGAAAAAAAGAGATATTAAGTCCTTTTTGCACACTATAATTTTCTTATTCAGATAAAGTAATTTGCACTTGCAGTCAGGTAATAATATGTTATTATGATCAATTAATCAATGGGGTCAGAGATTTTGTAATGAAATAAATCAAGCTGTGCTATTACTGTATTAGTGTCGTTCTGTTGTACTCTCCCATTGTCAGAAAAGTGAATTCATGATTTCTTCCAGCACAACTGATTCAACCAGATCAGAAGGATTTGTACATCTGCATAAGAAATTCTAATCTAGTGTAGAATGACATGACATAAGACACATCAGATTGACAAATGTTAAGCAATTTAGTGTAAAACAATTTTTAAAAATCTTCAGTGAGTGCTAACTTAATTTTGTGAATACATTTACCAAAGTCTGACCAACATATTTAATTCAAGCGATTATTGGAACCCCCCCCCCCTCGCAATAATAATAATAACAGCATTTCAACAATGAAGAAGAGAACAGCAAGCATGTCATGAGCATAACCATTAGTGTAGACATTTGTGTTCCAGAGGATTTGTGTTTTGTGCTTTGATTATACCCTTGATTGACAACATTTATCTGAAATATAAAGATTATGTATTAGATGTGCTTGTTTTATATGTGCAAATGTGTTAATTATTTCCAAAGCATGGATCCTGATTACTTTATTTAGACAAGAGCCTATCCTTTTATTCTGCTGTCATGAGGTTTGAATTTGTGGTCAACTGAGATGTCTCAACAATTGTTGAAAGATAAATTATGAAATATGCATTACAGACGTCAATGTCCCCCATTAGGATAAACCCTGGCAATCCAACCCAATTTTCAGTTATTTTTTTATATTTGCAATTTCTAAATATAAAATTACCAACAAGGTTTTAGTGTTTATCAAATGTTTGTCAATTTAGCTAAGTTTATTAACATACTAACATAATAGCAACAAAAAACAAATTAACAGCGGATTTAACAGTCAAAGCTTGTTAGCTTGTTGACGGTAGCATTTATCTAAAATGACTACTTTGCTTTTGCTTTTCATTACCAAGGCCATATAATTCAGGTCACCTGTTGAATGGATCTGTTTTAACAACCATGGTAGGTGTATCTAACTTACACATTGATTGTGAAGTCCACAAAGATCCCAGAATATTTTCAACTTATGTTAAAGGAGAAGGTGAAGACCTGCAGTGAGTAAGTGCCTGTCTTTCAGATCACACATTTGTGGCTTTACTTTTCCTTTGGGATTGTGTGTTCACACAAACAATTTTGTTGTTGTACACTACACTGCAAATACACAGAAGATGCTCTTATTACGGTCATAAAACAGGACGATGGATACTTCATGCTTTCATGAGGTATCAACTGAAAACTGAAAAGGCAAATCAAAATTTTATCAACACAGTTGAGCATTTTTTACAAAAATTGGTGGGCCACTGTTCTTTTTTTGAGCTTTTTTGGGTGCTGTTGGGGTACATTTGAAAAAGTATTGCAAACCTTTGGTACTCAGGGTTCCTCTCCAACAGCACACAACCCACAATAGGTGCAACAAGGCTAGTTTGTTGATAACTCTTTAGAGAATAAGCAGTTGTAGCAGTAGCAGCCTTGGTGTCCATCTCATCTCTGGTCCCGGCTGCATTTAAAAAAAAAAAAAAAAAAGTTATTACCCAAATGGATGTAGCTGGGACAGTTCTCTCTACAGCTGAGTAGAAACCACACCCCACCATCATGAGATTGACGGGAAAGAAAGCAGAGAGAGGTGATGACAGACATCAAAACCCCACCGGCCAGAACTTCAACTTGAGTTTGCTGCAGCCGAGGGCCTTCAACCTTTGGCTGCCATTTTCTTATGCGTGTCCAGTTCTGATTTAATATTTTCATTTTGAGCACAGCCTCACGATGGCTACTCTTGTTGCAGACAGTCACACCAGTGCTGGGGACCAGTTTGAGGTAGGTTTTGATTTTTAAAACAGTCAGCCACTGGAGCAGGACCCAGACACCTTTTGCCTTCAGGTTCTACATCGGCCATTATTTCAATTCTATTGTGTTTGAGACACCACCACCACTACATCCCAACCTCCCTATAAAAAGCCACGAGTTCACAAAAAATGACGGGCTGCATCTCAGCACATGACATACCAAAGGGAATTTGAGGCTTGTTTGATTCATCACACACCCTCTGTGCTAACAGAAAATTGGGCCCAGAGGCTGTGTACTGATACAGGTCTGAGAGAGGAGGGTGATTTAATGTTCTTCCTAGTCTATTTTGAGCATCAGTGATAAACATGGTCAGCTTTCACTGCTTCAGAAAATCTCAGAACTCAGTCAAAGATTTTACTTTAGAAGGCCCAATCAAACGGAAACTCAGAAACGAAAAAGTACGCAATTCATGAGCAGGGATCAGTGGCAGGAATAATGAAGATAGCTAAAAAGCTACAAGGGAATCCTTTGCAGCTTTATGCTGTTCTTGTTTTAGGATCCAGACAGTTTGCCAAGCTGATCAAAAGCTCACTTAGTAGACAAAATACCGTAGCATAAACGCTTCATAAAATGAGACAGGATTTATCTTATTGAACATTTATTTCACTCCTATTCTTTTCAACATGCGTGTTCAACATGTTTTGGAGAGGTTTAGCAAGTGGAAAGCTGCTGCTTTGTTCAGAGATAAAATGCAATATTTGCCCAAGATCTGCAGTCAAAAATGTGTTTGTTTTCTCTGGCACTTCTGCAACGCATTAACTCTGGTTAACACAGTGACTCTGCTGAGTTTATTAATTGTTCCACAGCAGAGGTCTTTGAATCATGCCGTCATTTTCTAATTTGCTTTAGACTCTGTTAGTGCTTTTAGCCATACTTCCTCACTTTGTTTTCCAAATCTAATCAGAGACAGCAAAATGAGCAAATGTAACACATGACTTACTTATATAAGAAATGAAATTGATGAAAAAAGTAAAATAATGTTCTCCTTTGGCACATTCAGCATTCAACACTTACAGGTTTGTATTTTCACTTGACAATGAAAAGGTTTCCGAAATATAAGAAATACATGCAATACAATGAAAATAGATAACATTAAGAATGCTGATTTAGAAATTCTCTTATAAAAGAAAACATTCCTTCACTATGCAATTCCCCTTCAGTGATTTATAAGTACTGAACTGTGCTCAATTGAATTTAATTGAACTGAATTATAGTAATGTGAACTCATCTGAACTGACCAATAAGGAAACTCCAAGTAATTTTGACAGGCTTGCAACTCAGCCATGTTAAGTAAATGTGTTTACATGTGCTATTGTAGTCCAGTAATGTTTTTTAAAGTGTCCATATTATGCTTTCCATGTTTTCTGACATAGTTACAATCAAAAAGTAAAACCAACAACGACAAAAAAGCAAATTTGCTGTATGTTAATGTTGCATCTCTATGCATACAATATTTGGTTTTCAGGTTGCTAAGAACAGTTCTTTCTGGGGAGTTTTTTTCCCCAAAATTTACTTTAATAGTTATACTCTCCATCCAGTGCGCATCCACAAGCGCAAGAGCATCAGTAGTCATTTTAAAAGTGAAAGTTTATGACTTTGCAACAAAGATCCACCAGGATCCTTGATCCATTCTGGCAGATCTACTTAAAAAAAAAAGCAAGAAAAAAAAAAAAAGCATTTTGCTTTTGTTTTCAAGATGTCTCTCAAGAACTATAGCTTAATGTATGCCATTTGTGTTTCAGGGCCATCAGCAGAACAAATGTATTTGTTAATTCACAACACTTCACAGAGTGCTGTTTTATGAACAAGCAGAAATGTCAAAGCTGAGTAAAACGGGTAGAAATGCCAAAGTCTGAGCTGTATTGGTTCTAGAAGCTTATGAGTATAAAAATGGTAAATAAAGTTAGTGCAAGCATCATGGGTACCTTGACCTCAGTCTCACCCTTTTATGCTCTGTCTCATGCTTACAAGAAAAAAAAAAAAGAAATAACTGCAGTGCATCTCACACAGGAAAGATACGAATTTAACTAATTCTCACACAAAGGCAGCTCTAATTGTTGACAATTCTGGTGTCAAAAGTTGGTCTGCAACAGCATCATTAACTTTTCTATTTCTCTCTGTAGTTGTTGATAATTAATGCAAATCCCACAGCTACACTTATTAACAAGAGCATATACAGAATAACATATACTGTGGGTTGTTTTTTTGTTTGTTTGTTTTTATGAGTAGTTAGCATAGTCATTTCCAAACAGAGTTTCCAAATGTAATCTTTGTTGTGGCTGTTTGTCATACTGTCCAGTTTCATATTTTGAATCCAATTCTGGTTTAAACAAAAAAGGACAGATTTGAGGTGTTCAGATCATTAACAGGAAATGTTGAAAACTAATGCTAATAACATGTCTTGTGGTACATGTGTGTGTCTGACTGGCAACAGATATTTTGCACATTCATAAGCTCTCAGTTCTGGCCATCAGCAAGCCTCCAGGTATTTGACCAATCAGAAAACACTTGTGCTAAATCTTCTTGTTTTGAGGAGAGGCCTATCTGTGCATTTTTCACTATGCAATGTAAAATAATTGCAAGCTTTTGGATTTTTTGTGAGTATGAAGCTTCTTTAGAATGGACAGACATTGAAGTTAGATGGCTGAAATTTGAAATAATAAAACCACTTTGAGTAACCCAGGTACAGCCAAGTGTCAGCAATGCATCAGGAAGAAGAACTGGCATTATAAATACAATTACATTACATCAAATAGTTTGAGTCAAGGGAATGATAAACTGGGTATTTCTAAGTTTCTTTATGTTGGCTTCTTTGAGCACTCATTGTTGTCATTTTGAATTTCTCAGCATTATCTAAATGACAAATTTTGAAAAAAAAACTATGACACATTTGAAATCCTTTCAACTCTTTGTTGACCTAAATGACACAGCTGCAAGCAAAATAAATAAAACCAAATAAATGTTAAAAAGTTGAAACTTTGTGTGTATTATTTTTATATAGATAAACAACTTGTGTGCCTAAAAAAGATAGAAATAAGCTCCATGGTAAAAGGGACAGTATTACCTTTATGTACACTTAGTATCAGACTTTGTGAGCAGAAATTTGTATTGTAAGACATTATAACATCTTCTGGGATTCCAAGTACTCTTTGTTCACCATCATCCATTTGACATTACCTATTTTAAGCCTTACATGTCATGTCTCTTTCATATAAAATTAGGCTTTGATGAATATTGTATGAAAAAGAACCTGCTCTCAAAGAGACTGACCTTCACAGCTGCTCTGCTTCTATGTTTGAAGTATTGTCAAGTCCTGAGAGCTTGCAGGCACTTAAACTAGCACAGGTAGAAGGAAAAGGACGACAAAATATTTAACTAACATTGCCTTGATTTGAAAAGGCTAGCCGGGAGGCTCAACAGAAAAGGGCTTAATCACCAGGATGGTGGTATTTGAAACAGCACTTAAAGTGCCCTTTCTCCTCACTCTGTATTGGTGAGCTGTCTACGTTTGTCCAGTGAGCTGCATTGCTGTGATAAAGGTTAATCTGTTCGTGTCAGATATCACAGTATAATGGCTGTCTTTGGATTAAAATAACAAACCAGAAGAAATCCAGCTGAAGTACAGACACACACTTGCATGTGTAAGCTCACCTGAGAAAGTGCACTGAATTTGACCTCCATCAGTCATCTCTCTGTTTTATCTATTTTATCTCTTTTTTTAAAACCATTTTTTCTTTTTGGCTACATGTTCTTGGCAAAGGCATTTCATTGACAAATAAGACCTGACTTAACTTCTGTCCTACAGTCTGATGGTGTCCTGCTCTGCCAACTGTTGAGGTAGTTTCTAGTAAATAACTACTGACTTTTTAATCAAAGACACCGAACCTAATGGCTCCACCTTTACACATACACGTTTGAAACATCTGTATAAGCAGCTGCTCCTTTCACTAATCTGATTGGCTCCTTAATTTTGTCTGGGAACATCTGGCACTGCCTCAACTCTTTGATTGATCTTGCACGGCAGAATCTTGCTTTTTGGCATTTACCTTGCTCAATAAGCATTTTTTTAGATGCTACATAAATATAAACTGTCAGGTTCCATTAAAAAAGAAAATAAAACAAAAGAAAATGACATAACATGTGGCTGCCAATCTTTTACCTCTGCTTTTGGCTTTTATGTTAATACCACTGCCTCAGGTGACGATGATCACTGGCTCATTTGTTCCTTTGAGTGTGTCTCTGACAATTCACACTCAGGGTTACTGGGATCATTGGCCTGTTAATATCTGAGAGAGGAGAACGACTGCAAGGCTCCACTGACTGCACAATGCATTCTTCATATCCTTTCAGAGCAGAAAAATGTCACAGCCTTGATTGCAGAAGGTGACCAGGATGATTCCTGCTTTAGAACTAAATCAAACTTCTGCACATTATAACCTTTCAAAAGGATGTATGAGACATGAGGGAAATGTCTTGAGGAACAAATGATACTCCCTGGCAATGCTCTGCCACCATTAGTGAGGATATGGAGGTAAGTGAGGAGGTAGGGCTAACATGGTTACAGGCATATGTGCTTAATCAATGTTGAGTACAATTTCAAAGCTGATGATGATGGACTTTGCACAATCCAATAAAATATTCTATTTTGAGCATAATTCTAAAACACTTTAAAAGTTCAAGGACACAGTCAGGGCCTCTGGAGCCACAAAAAGAACATAAAGGGGGGAAAAAGCTAAATAACAGGATGGACATCCATAAGCAGAGAATTTGCTTGCTACACAGTGCTTGGCCAACTTCCCATTTGAAACTTGGGCTGTGGAGTGTCTGCCTGGGCAACAGTCCAAACTACACCCCAATCAGGCCAAATGCCATCCTTCTGCAATTTCAGCTTCAAGCTGTCAAGCCTGAGAAAACTCTGGCAGCTTTGTAGAAGGCAGACATTTAGAATGGAAACAAAATGTTGGTAAATTCAGATGAAGTGACATGGAGAACAGCTCTATACAGTATAGACTGCATGTTGTCTCTTATCATAATGAAAATGGCATTAGTAACACTTTGAGGAAGACTTCACAGGTTCCACTTTTCTCAGCCTTTTTTTTTCTTTCTTTACTGTCATCTGTGACAGCCGGGTCTCTCTTGGCTGATGAGCTCCTATGTACACTTATCCACTATAAGGTAAGGACTCACAAGGGGATATAGGATGACAGCTGTTGATGCACTGAGCACACTATTTGAATACACTGCTGCTTCATAATTATGCATCAGATATTCAGTGTTACATGTTGCATAAACAAACACTTGCAGGATAGGTACACACCAAATCTGAGGTGATGGACACCACAACTTTCCTGTTTTTGGTTGAGGACCCACTGTAAATAGCATCTTTCTCCACAGCATTGAGATAAAATTTTATGACACAAATCTGTGCAGAGACATAACTATTTTTGTTGCACTACGTCCACCTACACAAGCTCTGACTGCAACTGTAGCCTTCAGTAAGACAAGGCAAGTTTATTTATATAGTACAATTCATCCTGCAGTGCACACTTGACCCTACAAATTAGAGGCCATGGTCACTTTAATGAGAGGGACCTTACGTTAGTTTTTGATTTCAATTTATAATTTGAAATACTATCATTTTTATCAGAGATAGTAAATTTTGAAAGCTGCAAAACAACCTGTATGGTCATAAGGCTGCTGTCTAGGCTCCCATTTATGTTCTGGCTCCATAAAGTTAAGACATTCAATATTATTCCTACATTTTATACCTGAAAAATGAAAAATACAGCTACTACCTTAAATCATCAGAAAGAGTAGTTGTAACATTTAGAGGGATTTACTTTGTCCTTTAAAGCCACAGCAAAGAGTTTTTTATATCAAAATATCAGTTTCAATTTCATTTGGATAGATTCTTGAAAATTTAAAGGATATTAGTCCAGCTCATGCTGTCTCCTGTCTCTACTAAATCAAAGTACTACCAAAGTAACTTTTGAATCCCATATGGTCATCTCTCATGACAACTGCATGCCACTTCATGCCACTGTGTCACACATCAATACCAATGATCACCAATGGCTATAAGATGAAACTATCTCACAGAGTTAACTTGGAAAATTTAGCAGAGTCAACTAGAAAGTAATGATGAACATAAAGAAGTGGGGAAGAGAATGACAGAGCAAGAGACCAAACAAGATCAAAGCTAGGGGAGTGTCTTAGAAGCAGCTTGATCCTCTGTGTTAAAAAAATGCAAGTTCCATCAATCACGAAACATTTGTCACACCATCATATCAAACTTATTTGTATTACTCAATAAAGTGTGAACTAAATAAATGTTTTCAGGAACAACCAATTAGTTTAAAATTCTGTGATGACACCCCACAGCTCAAAATTGATTTTTCAACTGGAGAATGAGAAAAATTCTCCAGGAAATATGCATCGTTAATGGAGGGAGACTGGCTAATACATAGCACGATATTTCTCAACCTCATCAATGCATTTTTCATTATTCATTTTAATAATACTCTTGATAAAAGTGCAAAGCAAAACAAAGAGCTGAATATGGACTATAGAAATATTAAAAGCAAGTAGCCTATACAGAGAGAGAGAGGGAGAGAGAGAGAGAGATAGACCTTCCTTCCTCTCTTTGGCCATCTCCAAGGTTGTACAAAGTGCTTTGCAAAACTTTTTTCATTAACCTGTGTTCACACATCTACCCAGTGGAGCTGAGGATCAAACTATCTTCTTCTGATCTTATTGGCAGAAACACTCTCTTACTTTAGCGATGACTACCTCAACAGTTGTTGACATTTGCAGAACATTATAAAATAAATACCACTGACAAAAGCTGAGGGACTGTAATAAGTCTTTTGTAAAGTTTAACTACGGCTCTTACTCCTACTGCTTCTTCTGACATGAGGTAGTGTATGAAGGAGGTTGGGGTGGTCAGACCACAGTATTGAGACTCTGCTGTTGATAGTTCTTCCCATTGGCACAGACACAGCTTTGGTATAAAACCACTGGGAGAGGGAGACAGTTTTGGGGATTGATGATGTTGAGTACCTCCAGAGGGATATATGGCCCACTGTGTCAAAGGTGGATGCCTCAATGTCCATGCAAGCAATGTGGAGGTGATGATACTAACAGAACATGCTGTATTTTTTGATAATGAGGTGGAAGGAAGAAATCCGGTTGATGGGTGAATAGTTCAGCATAAAGTCTGCCTATTGTGAGCACTGTCTGCTCCAGATCACTGGAATAGCTCTGGTGAGGAATAACCTGGTAAAGAATTTCACTAGAATGGAAAAGAGAGAGATTCCTCTGTTACCCTTCCACTTGCAGAATGGTTGTGTCATACTCCCCATCATTGGGATGGTCCTCTATGCTTTTTGGATAATTAATGATGTGGGTGACCCACTGGATCATGTAATCACTGCCCACCTTCAACATCTGCAGTAACTGTGCAGATTCCAGGCACTTTTCAGTTATTCAGTGTCTTTAGAGTGCTCCTTACCTCAGGGTTGTTAACGTTAGTGTAGCAGTTAGTGTTAGGGCTGGTGGAATTTGGGAGCAATATCCAGAGAGACGGGAATGGCAGAAGAGTTGGTTGAAAAGATTTTTCCCATTCAGGTAGTCTGTTTTGGTGTTGACATGGTTGCCTGTGATGTCCTTCATGAGGGCGGATTTGACCTGTGGTCCATCTTGGACTTAAGGAACATGCGGAATACCTGATTCTAGTCATTGTTTCTGGCTATTTCTTTCAAACAGTATTGCTCACAATCCTCTTCCTCGGCCATGTTCTGGATTCTGTTCTTCCAGCAATATCAGATTATGTGACCTCAGATATGGGCTTCTTGGGTGGGTGAACTAATAAAGTTTGGGAGCATCCATCCATCCATCCATCCATCCATCCATCCATCCATCCATCCATCCATCTTCTTCTGCTTATCCGTATTTGGGTCATGGGGGCAGTAGCCTAAGCAGGGAAGCCCAGACTTCCTTCTCCCCAGCCACTTCGTCCATTTCATCTGGGGGGATCCCGAGGCGTTCCCAGGCCAGCCAAGAGACATAGTCTCTCCAACATGTCCTGGGTCTTCCCCGGGGTCTACTCCCAGTGGGACATGCCCGGAAAACCTCACCAGGGAGGCGTCCAGGAGGCATCCTCACCAGTAGCCCAAACCACCTCATCTGGCTCCTCTCAATGCGGAGGAGCAGTGGCTCTACTTTGAGCCCCTCCCGGATGACCGAGCTTCTCACCCTATCTCTAAGGGAGACCACGGCCACCCTGTGAAGGAAACACATTTCAGCCACTTGTATCCGCGATCTTGTTCTTTCGGACACAACCCACAGCTCGTGACCATAGGTGAGGGTAGGAACGTAGACTGACTGGTAACTCAAGAGCGGTGCCTTTTGGCTCAGCTCCTTTACTCACCACGACGGACCAATACAGAGCCCGCATCGCTGTGGACGCTGCACCAATCCGCCTATCAATCTCACGCTCCATCCTTCCCTCACTCATGAACAAGACCCCGAGATACTTGAACTCCTCCACTTGGGGCA